>OY829544.1:52429194-52479063 GCA_963691705.1 Viola odorata
CAGAGTTTACCATTTCAATGTCTAATAAAATGCACTACTTTTACCAATAGAAAAGTGTCTAATTTGTACATCAATTTGAATTTTGGATTAAAAATATGGAAAGTCATGCCCTGTGCTGTGCCTGTGAGTGAGAGGAATTATGCTTGATTGTTCACATTAAAGCAAAACAGTACAAAACCTGGGATTTTTATTCACCTTCAAATGTTTTGTTCCTTACAATAAGCTACCTCTTGGAAGGAAAGAGCTATTTTTGTCTGTCACTTTACAAAATAGCCAGTTAACTTAGTCTATGGCGGTTAGATCATTTACGAGCATAATGTCGATTACGAAGTGACTGGAACCATGCTCAACAATGCACAGGCTAATGCTAGGAAGGACTTAACAGGGCTTTCTGGAGCGAAAACGCGACCCTTGTCATGCAAGAAAGTCATCTGCTACGAACTTAATTCTGGAGCTACTGGCCAGTGCAAGAATAAAACTGACCTAAAAGTTCTTCCTCCAAAAGGGCTGCTTCTTGCATGAGCTTGCGTAAGAGTTCGGATCCTATCTTGTACTGTTCAATGCACCGAACAACGGTCCTGAGATCGCTTACTCTTTTTCGGCTAGCCTCAACCTGTGAGGAATTGTTGTAACTTGTAAGTGATAGCAGCTGGACCTGATGTGGGGATAAAAGGTATTTTTCTCGGCAAAGGTTAGAGCAAACATACCAGTGCTTCTTCAGATTCCTTCAAGTAGATTTTCAAGAGGGGTACAGGTTGGAACTCCTCAATCAACTCAAATGCGCATATAAATTTAATCGCCTCAACTTGCTGCTTCTTTGCGATAAGATTCCGAATTACATCTGCGAAATGTAGAATTATAAACTGCAGGTTGTATCTCATCGAATGAGACACAAAAGAAAAATCATTGAATTGCAAGCCAAACATATTTCATTAGCAAAAATTCAGATGAGCCACATCATTGTGAGAGAACATTTTCCACACTTGGACAAGTGAGTTCGGACTCGATCATAGAAGGAAATAAAGAACTGGAAGATCGAAGAATAAATCTGTAGAACTCCATTAACTCAAGAAGCACTCAAAAGTCAAACAAAGCAGGGCATAATACATAAACCAAAACGACCTGAAGCTTTTAATTCAGGGACAACTTCAATAGGTTTCTACACATATTTCTTGCAACAAATCTTACTGATTTCCGCACAGCAACTTAACACCAATTACAAAGGAAGTGTGCATTATGACAAAATTAAGCAGAGAGTTAGCAGCACAACTTAACTAAACAACAAGAGGAATTATATGAATATGAAAAGCTATAAGAATCCTAGTAATCAGAAACTTACCAGGGACCTCGTTCTTCAAACCAAGGAGACGAATCAATGAAGGAGCGTTGTTATATGCAGCAACAGTCTCCAGACAGCTTAGCAACATACGAGTATTAAAACCAGAGTCCAATCCATAAGAGGCCACAAGCAGCAAATATGCCAGAACCTCCAAATAATGGCCAGCATCAATTCTCATCTTCTTCCGCCACTGAACTTCAAGTTTCATTGCCTCAGCTCTCACATGAGGTTTGATTATAGGTGACACTTTCATCAGCTGCTCTAGCAAAAGATTGCAGCTCCTTTTCACAACACACCCTTCAAACTCAATCTTACCTTTCTGCAAAGGGTAAAATCCTTCTAATCCATCCAAAACAAGTTTTGCTGGGTCCGGAGCCAATCGAAGAGAGCTAGCTAACTTCTCCCTCATCTTGTCATGATACTCACTGTTCTCATTCAAGAAAACCTGCAGTGCTTTCCCCTTCACAAGTGAAACAATCCCAGGAAGTTGAAGACCCACAAGATTAACAAACTTCCAATACTGGTCCTCCTTAGCTCTCTTCATAATTCTATCCTTAACAACAGCCCTCCCCTCACACTCTTTCACCTCCACCTTCATCTTCATCTTACGCTCACTCTCATTCACTTTCTGTTCTCTCATCTCAATCTCTCTTGCCTTCTTTTCTAGGGTTTGCACAGACTCTTGCATTCTAGCCAACTCCTTTTCTTGGGTTTCTTTCTGTTCCTTTTCTCTCACCTCAATTTCCCTTGCCCTCTTTTCTAGGGTTTCCTGAAATCCACCCAATTCTTGTTCTTTCACCTTCATTGCTCCTTGAATTCTTTCCAAGTCCTTCTCTTTAGCTTGGATTTCTTGGAATCTCTTCTCGAACTCCTTCTCTTTCGAAAGAAGCTCCTTGGCACCTTCTTCAATGGAAATGCGGGAGGAATCGAAATGATCTTGGATTTCCTTCCAGTGGACATTGAGTAAGAGGACGGAAGAGATGTTATCGTGGAGCTGATTGAAAGTTCGGCGGAGGCTTTCTTGCGCGGATTCTATGAGTTTAAGCTCATTGGAGATCTTTTCCTCCATCAGAGCAAGAAAGAGAAACTTTCTTTGAGTTGCAGTTCAGCAGCACCAAACTGATGTTCAACAAAAGCAGGAAAAGCTGAAAGGAGACTGCTGACATAGAAAAAACTGGATATGAGATGAAGATCTAAACTTGCCTCTTTCAATTCAAGAACCTACTTTTTCACAAGAGAGCAAATTTCTACAATTTTTGACTGCAATTAGTAAACAAATTGAACTGACAGACAGAAAAAAATAGAAATAACTTCTTGCAAGAACTTAATTAAAATTCCATACACATCCGTTAAGAAACCCAAGACTACAAGAAAAAGAAATGAACTTACAAAAATGAAAGGAAAAAAGAATGGAGAATTGGATGAACTAACTAACCTGTTACAAAGGAATAACTGATGAGATTGTATAGAGAAGACCAAAGAACATTGCTTTTTGACTATAGAAACAAAAAAAAACTTGGAAGAAATATCAAAAAGATGTACTAGGAATCCACATCACATGCGAGGTACAGAAAAAGCAACTGGAAATGGTCTTTGTTTTTAAGAGAGAGAGACATGATGGTTCTTTTAAGTTATGGATCGAATCAATAATTTATCCCATAAAAAAAACACGTACTTAAATTTCTATAAAATTTGTATAGTTATTGAATAATGCGTTTAATTTATTCCTTTATAAAATGATGTCGAGCTTCAATAAAATAATTTTTTATTAATTTTTTAAGTGCCACAGTAAACTAAAAAAAAGTCACATAATTTAGTTATCCTTCTGCTAAAATAAGGTTATGCTTTCTGTAATAAAGTTAGATTAGTTTGTGCACGCAAAGATTGTGCTACGTGGAGAGGGAAAATAGTTCGTTCGAATGAGTGTTAGTCACGTAGATAGTGAATTTTACACAAATAATGAAGTTCATCATCATAATTATTACTCGGAGTACGAAGATTGAATTTTATCATTTATGTAAATGAAAGAGTAAATTTGACATGATATTTTCAAAATCTACTTTTTTCCTTAAATAAGATCGTTTGTAGAATATATAAATTCATATAAATATAAACCATCCTCCATCTCATAAACAATATCCTTTTAGAGTTTTCACACATTAAAATAATTATTAATCACGATTTTTAAGTATATTTTTTATATGAAACAACCATTTCTCCTCTTCATATTAAATTACCTTTTTCAAACAAACATTTTTTTTTGGTAAGACGTGCGGAGTATAATGAATTTTAGATCTGCAGAAAGTAAAACAATCCACATGGAGAGTGTTTACTGCAAATACAAAAAAGACAGCAGTATGGCACCACTTTCTCCCATTTTTGCCTTTTTGGTGAAACTTAGGGCATAGGTTGTAAGAAATCTAACCTATTTTGAAGTTCAAAGGAAAAATGCACCCAGCGTCACTAACGTTTTATAAAAAATTTGATTGGATCTCTAACGTATTTTGAAGTTCAATAAAATTAATAACGTTTGTGTATAAAAGTAAGTGATATTTATTGGGTGAAGAGCGCCCCCTCGAGTAAAAGCTTTCACAGCCGGTTGCCCAACATGAGGATCCCAAATTGCATGACTGTTTGACAATACTTATGTTTTAAATTACTTGCTACTTTTTTTTAATTAAATTCCTGGTTTTTTTCATAATTCTTTTTTCTTGTATTAATATTTTGGGTCCAATTTATTACTCCCTCCGGTCGCGAAAGTTTGTCGTTTTAGACATTCTTTCGCGGTCAGCAATATATGTTGTTCTCCCATTCCAATGATTTTTTCTTCGATTTCTGACCATTTCACCCCTCACTCTTTCTCGTCTCTCCCTCACACGATTGCAAGCCAAATTTTTCAAATTTCATTCGAAATTTTGGAGGAAAATTGAAAATAAATTTGAGTGGGAAATGAAAATTTGGGGCGTCAATCATTCTCGACCTCATATATATTCCGTTGATTTCAATCCAATTTCCAACTAGAGTTCAGTCACTATTTCTTCGTCAGCCCCCTTTAAAATTAGGGTTTTCACGCCTTGTCGAATTGGGTTATGGAAAGCATCAAATTTTTGGAGGATTCTCAATTGGAATCCATAGCTCAATTTGATGATTCCATGAACATGGTAGTTCCAGATTCCATTGGAAACGGTGGAGAGGTCGTCGATGATGCTGATCTAATTGTGATGGACTCCGGCGACGAGACAAATTCAACTGTTGAAGCAATTGTTGATTTCAGGGGTTTGAAGTCCAGGCAGCGTACAACAGCCAAGAAGGTTATTCATGATTTTGACTTGAACGAACCATCTGTTGAGGAGAGGCTGTTGGCAGCCAAGTATAAAAGGGGAAAAGGATTTCGACCTCAACAAGCTCCCAATTGCAGGTATGTTTACTTTGACTAACCTAACCTGGGAACCACACTTCATTGAAATGTTGTGTCTCTTACTTCCCTCTTTCTATTGACGAAGCCATAGATGTAGTGATTTTGCGTTGTTGATGATCATTAGGTGATGTGGTTGTAAATTGGAATCTTGTAAAGATACAATTTGAGGTTCTGTTATTAAGGTTGTAAATAGGATCTTTGTAAATTTCAACCACAGTAGTGGTTATTTTGGGGCTGTGGTATGAAGAAGTGATTTCTACTTCTCAGAATTTGTGATTAAGACTAGTACTGTTTCGATTGTGTTTATTTGTTTTTGTTTGGAATAGACAATGGATCATGAGTGGTTACAATTAATTAACAGCCTCCACTTTGAATGTTTGATCCCCAAATTCTATACTCTTACTTTGTTTATTGTTACTCTATGATTTAATGGATTCATCAATGGGTGGATAACTGGCTTATTTTGGCAATTCATGGCTCAGTCATTTGAGTCTAATGTTACTTTGTGCATAAATTCCTTTTCTTTGGACTAATATGAATAAAAGAAGTTGAAAATTCTCTGTGCTCTGTTACTATGCTTGCCTGAATTTGACTGACAAAATGCAATTGCATGTTCTGCTTACTGATTTGGATTAATCATTGTTCTTGCTCCATTGTGTTTGGATTAATTATTGCTAAGCTGGCCTGAATTTGATTAGTGTTTGCCTGACTTTGACTGGAAAAAATATGTTGTTTGCCCTGTTTTGTGTTTGGATTAATTAAACTTTAACTGGATTGAGTTTGTTTAATTGGTTTGACAAAATATGATGTTTGCTCTATTTATTGATTACACCATCACATTACATGTGATGTGATGGAGAGTTTAGGGAAACGAAGGACACATATATGCAGCACAAGAAAGAACTACTCATCAGCTGTGGGAATGCCTGGAATGGCATTCGCAAACCTGTTGAGTTCTACAGAGCCAACCCTAACACTAGTTAGTGCCAAATCAAATACATCTCTTGACGTGCTGTCGAGACACCTTAAAAATAATAATAAAACCTGCAACAAATGCACAATTAAACTGTGTATAGTGGTACATGGTCGATCCACAGGGACTAAGGTGAACACTGTCTTGTGTTGTGTAGCAAGGGCAAACAGTTCAGAACAGTAACAAGTGACGGCGGCGCGGGGGGGGGGGGGGGGGGGTTCAAGAGTTGGTTGATTAATATCTAATAAAGCAATAATAGACAGTAATAAAAGTGAGTAATAAATCAATAAAGGAAGGAGTTCCCAGTAGGAATCTATCTCGGGTTGCTTTCAAAGTCGGCTAATCACGGGTGCAATAATCGTCTATCCCTCGCTGGTAGACGCGCTATGGGGATCATGTGCGTTTAGGTCCCCTGCTTCCTTTCATACGAGAAACTACCCCAAGGTACGTTTATGGAGTAGTCTTAACGTTTCGCCGTCTCCCAAGGTGCGTTTATGGAAGGAATACTCGAAGGCCCATGAAGATGAAGGAAGACGCATCCAGGGCGAGACACTCAGTACGTTCTAGGCTCTACCCTGATTACTTACTTAACCCAACCGAATGAAACCAGCGACCTGATAACTCTGATTGGTTGTCTACTTTACCCTACAGCTTCGCGTTAGTTATAACCACAGTGATGACTTTAATCGCCTAGGGCAGACAGCTAGTTGATCAGGCTAAAAGTAGTCCTAGTAGAATTAACAAGAAATCGTTAAATAATTAAATGCCAACTAAGAATATATTCATTTCAATTCGACCTCACAGCCTTCTTAAGCAACCTTTGATGATCCTACCAAGAACAAGTGAGCTTAGCCACTCATATTAGAATTAAAATAAATAAATAAATATAATTGCATAGAGAAAAGAGATGGAGTAAGCTCCGGTTGATGATCGGAATTACAAGGGTGCCGAAGGCAACAAAAGAGTTCAGAGCTCCAAAGTGGAGAAGGAAGATCTAAAACCCTAAGACAAAAAGGGTTTTAAAAGAGAAAATTACAAGAAAGGAAATTCCAATAATGGAGATTAATAAAAAGGGAAATCCTAAATTAATTGGAGCTGATCTAATAATCTTTTCTTGCCAAAACGGGAGAGATTGGATTTAAATGGGCGTATCAGCTAATTCCCTTAAAATAGGGAATTTCCCTGTTTAGCGCTCGAGTCCTTGACTGTTGCGTGCGCAACACTGCAGGGGCAAGATGCTGCTTGCATGCTGGTTACCAACTGCTTGGCCCCGCTGCTCAAGTCCATCCAGAATCCATGGGAAAATGCATCTTTTCTAAGTTTCCTCTCCAAAAGCCTTGATCTGTAAAATAGTATAAAAATAAAAGAAGATCAGTAGCAACATGCCCAAAAAGGGCTAGGAAAGGAATGAGAAATTGGTACAAAATGCATCTCATCATCTCTCTTTTGCTCCATATGAGCAATTGCAAGAGAAAGATGATTGACAATCCTAGCGAAGGCATCAATCGCAGTGACGGCCAACCCCTCATGGTCTTCATCTTCATTGACCTCGTCCATCCCCTGTTTGATACCCTCCAACATGTTTGTCAGCTCGTTGATATCTTGGGTGGTCTAGAGGACCTTATGCTCCAACTGGACAATGTCATCTTGGAGATGAGTTGCAACCAGACCAGCAAAGTTGAGGTGTGCAATCTTTGTGTCACGATCCATGGCGGCAGACCTACAAAGAAGATGAATCAAAACTATGCAAGATGTGGTTGTGCAGTGTGGAGTTCTTTGCTTTAAAAAAGAGGTATTTATAGAAGGAAATTAGGGTTAGGGAGTGGTGTATTAATGGTTGCAATACAAGCGGCGCAATGGTGAAACAACGCATGGTTTGGGAATCTAAAAAGGCTAGAGAAAAACTGTGTTAGTGTGTTTCAGTTGCAATAGATGTTTGTTTAGTGTATGGCAGGTGCAATACTCACAATTTTCATGCTACGTTTTCTCATCATTCCTACACATTTGGCAAATCTTATCCAACAGTTGCATGTTTTTTTTGAAAATACAAACTACACAATGCACAACACGCAATAGACGCAATGCTTCTAAAAAGCAACCATTACCCTTATCAAGAGACTACATACATACTGTGGACAACCTCTACAACTCTCCATTCAAAATAAACAATGGTTGTTGCAACCCCTATCCCTCTCTGTTTATAATTTTCATATCAATACAATGCGTTAAAAATTAACCTAAATAATGAGATCAACAAAGTTAAACAGAACTAGCAATGCATTACACACAAACCTAAGCAAAACAGAACTAGCAATGCATTACACACAAACCTAAACAATGAGATCAACCAAGTAAAACAGAAGGAGCCATGCATTACACAAACATAAACATAATATCAATCAACTTTCCTACCATATTACACACAATATATCAGTCCAACCAATACTCTCCATGCATTACACACAAACATAAACACTCAATCAAAGCAAACCTCATTGCAAACATAAAACAACATCAATTATAAGGACACCTTGTTAGACAAAATGCAGTACCCATTTTCCTACACAATTCTTGTAAGATAGAGCATACTCAGTTTGCATATTGGCGGTTAGTAATGTGACATCTCTCACCATTACTAACAGTAGCAAACAGATGCTACTTTCCATAAATTATAGTGAGTCCTACCTAAACTTTAATCATAAGTTAAATTACTAGAGTTACCACCTAAAGTAACAAACTAGATATCTAAATATGTCCAATAACTAACCAAATCCATCTGCCATCCATTGAATAAAGCAATCTTCCTCCCAATTTTTTACATAACAATAAACAACTCAATGCCAATATACATTCAACATTACATTTACTAAATAACACAAAAATACACAGTCTTACAAGGTAATGGTGGAAGATTAGCAGCAACAGTTGCTAGCAGAATTGGATCACATGACAAGCTGGAAGGAAGCAATCCTTACCTAACCAACTGTTCTTTCTTTATATAAGAGATTTTGTAAGCATTGGAACCCATAATTTTCATAATTTCAATCATGCATGACTGTAAAGTGATGAAAATGTTGTTTGCCTTCACCTTAGAGAACTCTAAAAAAGCTTTCTTCACTGCTTCCACTAATTGATTTAGGTTATTTGCACATTTCTCCTCTTGCAAATATTGAATAGCTCTAAAAAAAACCTAAGTCAAGTACATTTAAATCAGGGGAATTTTGTGGCTGACATAACAGTCTAATGTTCAAGCCTACACTCTCTACTACAGCTAAGAAATCAAGATCATCCTCCTGTATATGTGTTTTAGCATTATCCTGCTGGATGATAATTGGCTGCATGATGTTATCCTCGGCCATTTATCCTTAATGGCTGGTAAAATATGTTCAATCATGAACTGCCTAATCACTTGCCTATCTACACTTTGAATTGGCTTCACTTCTAATGTTCCAGCAATCCTATTTGAGCTGGACCTAATAGCAGCAAACTCAGTCACTAATGGAAACACTCCTATCTTACCATCAAAAGTACAATTCCCATTACAGTCAAATTTAGGCCTAGCAACAGCTGCAATGAACATAATTTTAGGAATAAAATTGGTACTTTTAATGATTCTTACGGGTTCATCTTCATCGGCCAGGAGGTAGTACGTCTGCACCTTCCTTGTCGTTTGAAACCATTTCTCATCAATGTGGACCACATTTTGCATGACAGAGAAATTTTTTCCAACTGGAAGTGAGTCTGGATCAACCATTAAAAGACAGTGACGAACCCTTTGCATACGGTTTATCTCTGTTAATGTTGGTTTCATGGTATAACTGTGGTGCCTCAATTCTCCAGATTTCAACTTCGAAACCAAAAGTCTTCGAAACACCCAAAGCAGTTGCAAGAGACTTAAGAGTTGTTCTATCCCTTAAAGGAATATCTCTAATCTTGTTGAAGTCAAATTCTACCCTTTTTCTGCCACAATTTTTGACTCTACAAAGCGAAACATTGTGGTTGTCAGACTCTCTTCCCCTTTTCCACAGCCGCTGGATTGAACGAATATTAACTTGGAAAATCTCAGCAACCTCACTTGTTGTGTGCTTGCGTAGCTTTCCATTTACACTCCTTTGATGAAGCATACCGCAAGTTGCGCTTCTGTCTCATTACAGAGCTCTTTTCTTGTCAATTTTGCACCTATAGTTATCACAACACAACATCATTGCAAAAGAGCTAAAGTTTAACAACTTCAAGTGAATATTGGAAGTTGGAAATAGACTTAACTTGGAACCCCAACGTCAGGTATTAGGTTTTCATTTTGCCCAGTACAATCTTCATTGATGTCGTCCAAATGTAGCACATCTTGGGCCAAAGCTTCTTCGTCTTCTACTTCGGCATCCTCTTCATTTCGAGGGTTCTACTCAACTGGTGAATCATTTCCAAGAAATGGCTCTGCCATAGGTAATGGATTGTTGTGAAACAAATGGATAGGATCGAATTCGTTGTCATCCATTATTCTTTACGCTTGGCAAATCGAAACATAAATGTTGCAGCTGTAGAAATGGAGGAGGATGGGTGGGAAGCAAAATAGAGGAGGTAAGAGAGCATTGTGAACTGATAGCACTGAATTAAGGGGGAAAATTGAAAATTTTGAAGCGAATGATTTCAAAATTTATGAGGGATTAGGGTTTGGGAGGAAATTTAGGAGGGAATTGGGACGAAAATTCGGAGCTGATCGTGTTGCGATTTTGGAGAGAGCAACGGTATTGTAGCAAATGACACGAGTTAAATGAAGGGTGTTAGCCCAAGGGCAACTTACTCTTTGTTTTGATGATTTTAGACACACAAACTAATTAGTATTACTAATGCAATTTGAAGTTAAAGTGTGTGTAGTTTGTGATCAAGCAAATAAGTAAAGAAGCAACAAATCAAGATATCACAAGCTAGAAGATCAAGTGTACATTAGAACTCTAATCATGTAAGTATGATTCAATTTAACACTTGATTAATGTTCATGAATACCTCAAGAATATTTGTCAAAAGGTTTTGAGCGAAAAGGTTTTAAGCGAAAATGTTTTTGAGCGAAAATGTGTTTCGAAAAGATGAGTTTTTGGCATTTTCGTCAGGCTTAAAACGCCATAGCGTTTGTGAAAACGCTATAGCGTTTTGCTACTGGAATGAAGGATTTCGTCCAGGAGCAAAACGCTATAGCGTTTCTCAAAACGCTATAGCGTTTTGAAAACGCCATAGCGTTTTCCAAAACGCTATAGCGTTTTGCCTCTGAAGTTACGAAATAACTTCAGTAGCAAAACGCTATAGCGTTATTCAAAACGCCATAGCGTTTTGCCCAACGGCTAGTTTCTCAACAGTCATTTTGTCCACTAAAAACGGCTCCTTTTGACTCCATACTCTCTTGTCTGATCATCCATCCATCAAAGAGTATTTATACTCATCCTAGATGAGTTAGACAAGTAGAAGAACAGCAAGAAAGCTCTTATACACAAATCATCATTTGCAAACTCCCAAAATCTGAAATTCTCTTACACAAGCTATCTTCAAAGATTTCATTCTTCACTTGTGTCATTTTGTGAGTTCTTTCAAAGCTTTCTTCTTGAGGTAAATTGTTCATTTATTGGTGTTGAATTTATTCATACAAGTATTCATTTTGTACACCAATTGTTTGTTGTATAATTTATACAAAATTATTGTTAAGGTTTGAAAAGTGTACCTAACACTTTTGGGTTAAGGGTAGTGTTCTCATCCCATTGAAAGAGAACTTAGGTTTGTGGTTGAGCCCTTGAAAAACCATAGGTTATAGTTGTGCCTTGAAAAACTATAGGTTGTAGTTTAGCCCGTGAAAAACTACTTGTAAGGTTGTTGGTGAGCCCCGGAAAACCAATTGTAAGGTTGTGAGCTGAACCCGTAAAAGCTCAAGTGAATAGCAAAGGTTTGCATTCGAAAATCCTAAGAGGAGGACTCTTAGGTAGTGGAGTACAATTCGGTTGTGAATTGGAACCACTATACATCTTGTGTTTGCTATTCTCTCTTCTCTTGTGTGCAGATTTTTTGAAGTGCCTATTCACCCCCCCCTCTAGGCCTATTATTGTTTATCAAAGGGCAGTCTGGTAATCACACACCCACGAACAGTGGATCCTTAATCCGCATGCCCGGTCTCCAAACGACAATTTTTGGAGACCGAAGGGAGTAGATAATATTAATAAAAAAATGAAAGATAATGAAATGTGCTGCCACGTTGGATATTTTACATGGCACGGACTTTAACGAACCAAAAAAATATAACATTAGGGATTTTATTGAATCAAAGAATATATTAAAGACCTAATTGAATTTTTTATTAAATGTTGGGAACCTTGAGGTGTATTTTCCCGCGATTAAAAGACAAAACACTTTTAAAATGAATAAATACCTATATACCAAAAAATAAAATAAAGAAATACTGTCAATTTAAGCTATAAAATTATTTTAAAAATTGTTTTGAAAAGAGACCTTTTTTATAATATGACATTTCTTTTTTGTACCAGTTTTACAAATGAATTAATAATGGCTCTAGCAATTCCAGGAGGTGAGGCCTCCAGAGTTAATTACACTACTAATTGCAGTCATAGTTGCTAAAAAAACTTACTAAATAACAATAACAGTAACAGTAATAATGATTCAGATCAAATGAGTAACTTTGATTTTCTTAGAATTCCAGAAGCCAAGTCATTTAAGCAGTCCCTACCTCTTCATCATAAGAGTGCTGACTAGAAGCATTCAAATATATTACAAATTTACAAGCATGAAAAAAACACCAAAATAAGAATATAAGTACCACATGATGAACTTGTCAAGGTTAGTAGTCCTACCCTTCGTCATTAGAATCCTAACCGGGAGCATTCAAGTAGCTTACAAGCATGCAAAATCACTAAAATAAGAACAATGTAACCATATGATGCACTTGCCCAAGTTAGTAGTTGGAGCATGAGTGATCGCGCGTCGAACACGTCAAATATAAGTGTATAATAGATATGAAAAGAGGGGTAGAAATACAACTTATCACTTGTCCACAAGGAACTTATAGATGGTGGTAAGAGGATCGTCCACAGAGACTTCGGGGGATTTATAGTTCTTGGTTGACTTCATCGTCACTGAATTTGGTTGGTTGATTCTGAAAGTCAAAACAAAAACAAAAGCAATTAAATAGTTCAAAACAGTCTTGGTCAAAGGCTTGGCCTAGACAGGGGTCAAGACTGAAAACAGTAAAAAGAAGGTTCCCGGTAAGAGCATGAACGGGCTATGTTCTTATGATTCGATCACTGATTCAATGGTGTTCATCTCTATATTTGCAGTGCTGCTATGGATAAGACAACGCCCAACTCAAGTTTACCCTCGGTTGTCAGTCGAGGCCCACGGTTGTCAATCGGGTCTGAGTTGTATTATTCATTTAACTGGGTCTCCCAAGCTAAAATTTGAATTGTCAGTTCTAAACTTGAACAAGGAAGTAAAGAAACCAGAAAATAAATAATTACAAAAATAGAGATTATTAAGAGTAATTAGATCTCACGAAATATAAGAAACATAGCTCTCAAGCTCTTACCAAGAATGGTGATTAGCTAGATGTACTCATGAATGAATTATAAAAATACTTGCTTGCATAAATAAAATAAATCCGTGGATTCAAAGAATTAAATCCAGGAGCAAGGTACAAAGTGGCGGAAGAGAGGAAGAGAGGAAAGTGTGTAGCGTGTGGAGAAGAGGAGGACAAGTTCAGCTATAAGTAAGCTAAAACTCCTCTGTCCTTCTCCAACTCAATCTCCTAAATAATCTCCTAAATAATCTCCTAGATAATCTCCTAATAAATTATCCTGATTTGTTTTGAATAAAAATAGAAATTTAAAATATACAAAGATGGAAGGAGATCCTTGATAGGATTCTTAAATAAATATCTTCTTGATCCTTCTCTTTGTTGCTAGACAACTGTGATTTGCCAGCTCGCAAGGCCCAAGCGATTTCCAACGCTGCTGCTCAAAATTCCTCTTTCGCGGATGAGTCTTGGCCTAGACTCTGGTCTAGACTCGGGAAAACAGCTTCAGCGCTCCAAAAATCAGATTCTTCTATAAATTGCCTCCAGACCAGAACTGCTAAGATATGGGAAATACAAGGATAAATCAGTAGGTTTACTGCCCAAATACCAAGTAAATGGATAGTAAAAATATGATGAAATGCAATGTAATCAAATTCCCCACACTTAAACTATGCTTGCCCCCAAGCATACAGACTCAAAGACTCACTAACAAAAATAAAAACACAACAAAAACAGAAAAGACACCAAGACCCCCAGAGTTCTCCTTTCGGCTGTTCACCTCACCACTGAATTTACCAAGATACTTCCCTAAGCAACCCAATGCTAGACTAACAAGGACAAATCAATACCCTAAACAAACCTCATCCAAATGGTATCAAGACATCCTGCTAGATTTTATTTATAATGTATAGGGGTCAAGATTTACCACAAATTTGAGTCCCACCGAGTGCTATTCTATCCAAACGTGCCTAAAGACTAGTGCCATTTAAATCATTTTCAGCAGATTTATTCTCTCTCTTTTTTTTCTATGTCCTTTGTATTTTTACAGACATATGCATCATCATTTTTTCTCTATGCCCTATGTATTTTTACAGGCATATGCATATAGACAGAGCTTGTTCTTTTTGGGCACCCAGAACTTCCACCTTTGCTATATTCTGCTATGACATTCCAGCACCTTTTTATGTCTCACACTAAAACAGATAGAACAGCACACTCAAATCAGGCGCAGTAAGCCTAGACACCCTAATGATAGTTAAGGTTTAAGCTAGACGTCCTTTAGACCATGTGGATAGTGTTTGTTTGGGTGACATTAGATAATATGCCCCTTAGGCATTGATCAAGTTACGCTCATTCGCTTCCCTATTACTATAGCATTGTTTCGCCTAGACAAGTATCTACATGTATTTTCAGTGATGAACTAAACAACCTAAGTTAAAAACTGGGGTTCTGGTGTATACTCATCAAGACAAACTCAAACAAACATAAAAAGAAAAGAACAAAAATTCATGCAAAACAGACTCAAGACTGGGCATACTTATGCAAAAATAAAAAATAAAAACGCAAGAACTGACTCAAAAATATCAATCAATATTCACAACAAAACACAAAACGGACTCTCACAACTGACACCCTCCCCGCACTTAAAAGACACAATGTCCTCATTGTGTGGAGAGACAAATAAAAGACGGAAAAAATAAAAAGAAAAGAAAGAAACGACCTGGGGGCAAAAGCTGGTCAAGCTGCTGGAGCGGGAGGGTCTTGGCCTGATGTTTGGCCTAGATCCACAACTGGAGGGGCTGCTTGGCTGGTTCTGGAAAAATGTCTTGGCCAAGGTCTTGGCCTAGACAACCGCCGAAGCTGAATTTTTCCTCTGATTTGAATGCCTTCCTTGTGCTGCAGCAGCCCTGGAAACAAGAGTAAAGAATAAAAGGCAGGTCAACGAAAAACCTCTGAACTTATTTGTTGCTACCCGATTTTTGACTTTCCATCACAACCTTTACGTTTTTGCCATTTTTAGCTTGTCTAGATCAAGTTTCTGTCGATTCTTGGTCCTAGGCTAGTTTGTTTAAATTTTCTTGTCATTTCGTGCCTTTTTAATTTTTTTCGTACTTTTAACTGTCTTTTCGCGAACTTCTATCGGTCTCGAGTAAGTTTTCCGGGACCGAGGGTCGAACGCCTTATTTATTTAATGGATAATTACGTGCTAATTTCTCTTTCATGACGCCGCGTTCAGTTTCGTTCAATTTTTGTCGTAATGACATTTATTTTGCGCACGAACGTTTTGTTGTTTCCGAAGGAGAAAATAAATACGTTAAATCAACTTTCGCATATTTTCACTGTATTTTACTTTTCTCGTCTTATTTTTCTGCACGCTTTGGTTCCCTCGGTTCGGATTTATTTTCGTTCTCGAGCGTCTTCGCTCGTACCAAAATATATCGTTCGTATGGGAATTAATGCATTTTAATGCATGTTTTGTTTTCCTTCTTTGTGATTGGCTCTCCCACGGCCTGGCAGACACGAATTAGCATGGTTCCCTTGATATTATTTTCAACAGATGGACACAGAACACAGAGGCTTGGAGGACCACGCCCTTGCTTGCTTTCCTTTCCACTCACGGTCGGAGACCAAGACGGACTTAGCTCATTCAACCATGGCTTTTTGCCTATAAATAGAAGCTATTCACTCCGCGCGAGAGAGGGGGGGGTCGGACCTATTCATCATCAACGTCAAACCAGCCAAGGGAGCAAGCAAGGTAAGTCGTTTCCGAGCTCTCTCTCTAACTTCTCTCTTGATAATTTGCGTTTATGCATGAATATACTGAATTGATGGCTTAAACTTGTTTTAAACGTTTGATTGTCAAGTTATATGGTCTGTTCTTGCTCCAATTTAAACATCTACTGTTCGACCTAATTAATCATGAATTATTGACATTAATGCATACTTTTTGCCATGATGAAATTGTCTACGGTTCATGGATGGTTTGAGTTAGTTCTTGGTAGGTTTTGGTCGTAGGATAGTCCTGATAATTCCCTGCACGTTAGGAGTCAGTTTCGTGTCGATTTATTGCTTGTTACTGTCTATGGTTTGCTTCGGTTTCCTGAAGACTTCGCATGCCTTTTTGCTTCTGTTTTGCTTGATGTTTGCCTACTATTTTTGGCTGGTTTTACTGCTGATATGTGGTACTTAATTTCTGGGCTATTTGGGGTGGTATTGGTGGCGGTTTGGTAGCTTGAGTCGCCGGCCATGGTGGCCGGCGACGTGAGGAAGAAGAACAGCCAACATGGCTGTTCTTGCGAAGAAGAAGGAAGGTGACGGGCTTCAGCCCGTCCCTTCTTTGTTTTAATATCTGATGGGTTTGGCTTGGCCAAGCCCATATGTCCATTTTAGTTAATTTGTTCCAATTTTAAGCATTCATATGGAATCATCAAGTTATTTAAATTGGTCGTATGGTTGTTTCGACGTATTTAATTTGCTGAAATTAATTGCATGGTATGTGTGCTGTTTTTATTTATTTTTATGCTATGTATGAGATTTATTTAGTTTATACCATGTAATTTACCATTGAATTTTAAATTGTATGTTTTACATGATGTTTTATTTGTTATGTGTTTGTGCCAATTTGTGGTAAAAATTGTAAAATGCCCACATGATATGTTTATTTATTTTCATGACTGTTTGTATGAAATAAATGATGTATGTGCTTTTATTATTTATTATCTTAAAGTTCGTACTAACACTCTCATTTTTAAGGTAGAATTTTAAATCGTCCGATAAAAAGTCTCCAGCTTAAATGAGAAAGTGTGAAACGTGTGTGTGGAGTGGACACAGTCAATTAATTGAAGAGCCAATTCAATTAATTGATGTGCGTTGGATTTGTAGACTTTTCCCTTTGTTGCTTTTGTTGACCGTGTGATGTGCAACAAAGTTGGAATTAATTAGGTAGCCTAATTAATTGGTCTTGGAAAGATTGGTTGGTGCATGTGTGCTGGAAAGGAAAAAGGAGATGGAAACCAAATTAATTGAATGTGTTAGTCAATTAATTTGGCTGCAGCAAAACCAAGAAAAGTGAAAGGTGTGTGCGTGGAAATGTCAAAGAAAGAAATGAGGAGGAGACAAATTGAAGTGGAGGCCATGTTTTGTGGCATGTCTCACGGCAATCCTTTTAGAAAAGCAAGAGTTGCTTTTCTATATATACATACCCATTGCATTGCTGCAAGAGAAGAAGAAGCCGAGAAGAGAGAGCAGCAAAAAGAAAGAGTGAGCAGAGTTGCAACGATGTAGCTGCTATGATTGAGAGGGATATTCTTGAATATCCGAGAGAGAGAAAAATAGAGAGTATTTTTCTTGTGTGTGATTGAGAGAAAAATAAATCAGTGAGGTATTTATTTTTCTAGATTGTGTCTCCTCAATCTAGATGAGAGATTGAGTTGAGAGAGATTGTAAAAGGGATGTTGTTGAACATCCTGAGAGATTGTGAAAGGGATGCTGTTGAGCATCCTGATGTGATTGTAAGACTAATAATTTATTATTAGTGAAGATTGTTCGGAGTTGGTCCCGTGGTTTTTCCTCGTTGGAGGTTTTCCACGTAAATCCTCGTGTTGTGTATTTGTTTGCTGCTTGCTGTGTTTGATTGTGTTCGATCCTGGGCGGGGAAAAGGTGATTTTTTCCCAACAACTGGTAGCGGAGCTTAAGGTTTGAAAGATGACAGACAGCGCAAAGATTGAGCCTTTTGATGGACAGAATGATTTCGCAGTATGGCAGACAACTGTGATGGATTTGCTGACTATGAAGGATCTCGACGTCGCTCTTGATGATGAGAAGCCAGAAGGAATGAAAGATGGTGATTGGGCAACGATCCTGAAAAAAGCGACCAGTCAGATCAGGCTAGCATTAGCTCCATCAATAAAGTATGCTGTGATGGGGGAGCAGACACCAAAAGTGATGTGGGAGAAGCTAGAAAGTATTTATGCTTCTAAGTCTGTGACAAACAAACTTAGTCTGAAGTTAGACTTGTATTCGTTGAAGATGGATGACAGCACGAGCATCCATAATCACTTGTCAGATTTTAATCGGTTGCTGACGAAAGTGCTTAATACGGGGGAGAAAGTAGAAGATGAAGAGCAGGCGATACTTCTCCTTTCTTCATTACCTATATCATACAAGTCACTGGTGCAGTCCCTTACAGCAGGGAAGACGAGTTTGAAGAAGGAGGATGTGACGACTTTCCTAATAGATAATGAGAAGCTGTTAGGAGCGGAGAACAAGAATAGTAGTGACAGACTGTTAGCTACAGAAGGGTCATTGAGTGGAAGGGATCAGCGTGGCAGAAGCAGAGGAAGAGGTGCTTCTTCCAGCTATGGAAGAAACAGATCCAGCTCAAGACCAAGAGCAGACTACAGTGAGAAAGAGTGTTACTATTGTCACCAGAAGGGTCACATTAGAGTACACTGTCAGAAGATGATGACTGATCTGAAAGAACTGCAGAAGGGTAAAGAAAAGATTGATGATGCTGTAACTATTCAGGATGATGATGCTGAATTGTTGGCAGTGCAGAAAAGTGAGGATCTGGTAAGAGATTCCTGGATTTTAGATTCTGCATGTTCTTTTCACATTTGTGCTAACAAAGAATTGTTTAGCACATTTGGTGATTGTGATGATAAATCTGTCACATTGGTCAATAACGAAAAACTGGTAGCGGAGCTGATGGTTCGATGGGCATGCGGAGCTGAAGATCCTTTTGGGCCTATGAGATGGGCTTTGATAGGAATCGAATGTTTGATTGGGCATGCGGAGCTGAAGGTCCGGTTGGGCCTATGAGATAGGCTTTGATCGGAACCGAAGGTTCGATGAGCTTGCGGAGTAGATCCGATGGATTGATGGGGAGTATGTTGATGATGACACAGACCTAGTGCACGAGGTTTGGTGCAGTGGCGGCACACAACGAATCTCCAAACTGATGAGCTAAAACGGTAGGCCAATAGATTGAGCCCGAAGTATGATGGGTGAATTCCATACTTCGTGCAAGTTGATGGGCCAAATTGGTAGGCTTACTCAGTTTGATGGTGAATTTTAAAGTACGGTGAATCTCCTAGAGGAACTTGAAGTCGGTGGGTCCTGTTGAGGACTGTGTAGAGTTTCGTTCGAGAGGGAGATTATCGGGTCCAGATGGTGGGCCTAGTGGTACTTTATTCGAGGGGGAGATCGTTGCAGTGTAGATGTATGAAGATTGGTTACCGATTGGTTTGAACCGAGGTTAAAGAAAAAAAAAATTATATTGGTAATGTTTCCCGTGATTTGAGCTGGAGGGGGAGAATTGTTGGTGTCCAGCTCAAATGAGAAAGTGTGAAACGTGTGTGTGGAGTGGACACAGTCAATTAATTGAAGAGCCAATTCAATTAATTGATGTGCGTTGGATTTGTAGACTTTTCCCTTTGTTGCTTTTGTTGACCGTGTGATGTGCAACAAAGTTGGAATTAATTAGGTAGCCTAATTAATTGGTCTTGGAAAGATTGGTTGGTGCATGTGTGCTGGAAAGGAAAAAGGAGATGGAAACCAAATTAATTGAATGTGTTAGTCAATTAATTTGGCTGCAGCAAAACCAAGAAAAGTGAAAGGTGTGTGCGTGGAAATGTCAAAGAAAGAAATGAGGAGGAGACAAATTGAAGTGGAGGCCATGTTTTGTGGCATGTCTCACGGCAATCCTTTTAGAAAAGCAAGAGTTGCTTTTCTATATATACATACCCATTGCATTGCTGCAAGAGAAGAAGAAGCCGAGAAGAGAGAGCAGCAAAAAGAAAGAGTGAGCAGAGTTGCAACGATGTAGCTGCTATGATTGAGAGGGATATTCTTGAATATCCGAGAGAGAGAAAAATAGAGAGTATTTTTCTTGTGTGTGATTGAGAGAAAAATAAATCAGTGAGGTATTTATTTTTCTAGATTGTGTCTCCTCAATCTAGATGAGAGATTGAGTTGAGAGAGATTGTAAAAGGGATGTTGTTGAACATCCTGAGAGATTGTGAAAGGGATGCTGTTGAGTATCCTGATGTGATTGTAAGACTAATAATTTATTATTAGTGAAGATTGTTCGGAGTTGGTCCCGTGGTTTTTCCTCGTTGGAGGTTTTCCACGTAAATCCTCGTGTTGTGTATTTGTTTGCTGCTTGCTGTGTTTGATTGTGTTCGATCCTGGGCGGGGAAAAGGTGATTTTTTCCCAACAATTAATGCATACTTTTTGCCATGATGAAATTGTCTACGGTTCATGGATGGTTTGAGTTAGTTCTTGGTAGGTTTTGGTCGTAGGATAGTCCTGATAATTCCCTGCACGTTAGGAGTCAGTTTCGTGTCGATTTATTGCTTGTTACTGTCTATGGTTTGCTTCGGTTTCCCGAAGACTTTGCATGCCTTTTTGCTTCTGTTTTGCTTGATGTTTGCCTACTGTTTTTGGCTGGTTTTACTGCTGATATGTGGTACTTAATTTCTGGGCTATTTGGGGTGGTATTGGTGGCGGTTTGGTAGCTTGAGTCGCCGGCCATGGTGGCCGGCGACGTGAGGAAGAAGAACAGCCAACATGGCTGTTCTTGCGAAGAAGAAGGAAGGTGACGGGCTTCAGCCCGTCCCTTCTTTGTTTTAATATCTGATGGGCTTGGCTTGGCCAAGCCCATATGCCCATTTTAGTTAATTTGTTCCAATTTTAAGCATTCATATGGAATCATCAAGTTATTTAAATTGGTCGTATGGTTGTTTCGACGTATTTAATTTGCTGAAATTAATTGCATGGTATGTGTGCTGTTTTTATTTATTTTTATGCTATGTATGAGATTTATTTAGTTTATACCATGTAATTTACCATTGAATTTTAAATTGTATGTTTTACATGATGTTTTATTTGTTATGTGTTTGTGCCAATTTGTGGTAAAAATTGTAAAATGCCCACATGATATGTTTATTTATTTTCATGACTGTTTGTATGAAATAAATGATGTATGTGCTTTTATTATTTATTATCTTAAAGTTCGTACTAACACTCTCATTTTTAAGGTAGAATTTTAAATCGTCCGATAAAAAGTCTGGAACAATAATTAATTGCTAAACTTGTTGTAACAATTAATTGCTTATTTCCACTTGTTGTAATAGGTAATTACTCATTATCAACTTGTTGTAATTAATTAGATATTTCAATTGTTGTAATAATTATTTAGATAATTATTCCGATCTCCAATTTGTAATAATTAGGTAAGTAGTTTTATTATGAATTGTTGGTTTGTAATAATTACTTAAGTAGTTTTATTATGATTTGTCAATTTGTAATAATTAGATTAAGTAGTTAAAAAATCGTGTATGTTTGTTATATCTACATATTTATGTCAATTGTCATTTAACATCGGTTTTGAAGAGATGGATCGATCGGGGATCGTCCAAAAGGTAAGATTACCTTAAAAACGTTTCCTTGTATGTTCACACCAAGGTCCAAAGCCTTAGATCTTATCGTATGCATGACCACTTAGGTAACCATAGAACCGCCCTACGCGTATGCATGACATATAGAATTGCTCTCAAATAAAATCAATCTCACATGCTTACGTGTTTATATCACTCGCGTTTATATGACATGAAATAAACTGTTTTTCTTGTTAAGTGATATGCATGATGGCTCCAAAGGCCATGCCAACCTACGTGCATTCATAAAAATGTACCTTGCTAGTTTTAGCCATGATAGATCACGTAGTAATTAAGTCATGCATGGCCCAATGAAAAAGGTGAGCGTCCGCTCTAGCATCGAGACAAAATGGTAACCCCATCCCTCGAATCCCCAAACGGAAATAACATGACCCTATGCTAAGATGTAACGTCACCTTAGAGGGCCAAATTTCATGTTCAAATGTCTTCTAAAAACACCTCATACCGGTAACCTTTTTTAAGGATGTGACTTGGGTGCCTAACACCTTCCCAAGTCCATAAATACGACCTCGAACCATCGTTCTTTGGTTTAGACCATTGTGCCTTAGTTTGTTTATTTTTCTGCCATCGATTAGGTTCCCTAAACCTTACAAAATTAGGGTGGCGACTTCATTTGCGTAATGTTAAGACAAGTCCAACGCTTGTCTATCATTATGGCCCGTCCCGATCCTTAAACTCGTTTTCAACGAAAAAGGGGGTGCGACAGTTTGGCGACTTCACTGGGGACTAGTAGGGTCGAAGCCGGTTTTATGGTGTTTGCTTTTATTTGCTTTAAATGAATTGTTTTCGTGACTGTTATTGTTGTGGCTTTATTAATTTGCTCATATGCATCATGCATAATGCTTATCGCCGGCATTGACACCCTTTAGGATTTAGGAAGGTACTAGTGAAGCCCTGAGGACCTGTGTCCCAGTATGCTTACACGAACCCTAACTCGGATGTTGGACCCTTAAATGGATTGAGCGAACAGAATCCTTTTATGATTCGGTCAACGCTCTCGTATCCGCTTAGGGGGACCCTTTAGGAGGGCACCATTCGGGAACCTTTCAGCCATGCTAGTTTAGTGGAGTCACACCAGCATATGCATCATGTTCGTGCATTTATAGTCGTGTTTATGGCTTTACTTTATACTCGTATTTTCTTCATGTTGTGTTTCACTAACGCAATAATTTTCTTTTTTGCTCATAAACAGCCCCCATCTTACTTATTCACTCAAATGGCAACACCAACGATGCTTTCACTTAATACTTTCGGGATTTCGTGCTACACCGATCAGTTAGAACAAGGGGATATGTTGAAATCAGGTTTTGTCGACCAAGATTGGGAAGGAAGAATTGGAGATGCAGAAATGGGAGATTGCGTCGTCGAAATATTTTAGTATGAGCGAGCGGATCCGGACTTTCAAGGTTGATGCCTCCGCAAGAAGGAGCATGCGCCAGATACTCCAAAGTTTTGCTTTTTGCCCAATGTAATTTCTAGACTTTGTCTACTTGTTCTTAGACGAATCTAGATAGTTGGTCCAACATGTATTAGGTGTGTTCGTTGCAAAACATCAGTAATGATAAAGCTTGTAAGTTTTTCGGATGAATTTGGGGAGTGTTTTACTACAAAGGATGTCAAAAGACCGCAACTCCCGAAGCACATCTCGCACACAAAAAGTTTTTCGAAGCGCAAGGACAGTCGCTCCTTCTTGATCCCAGCTGCGCGACCTTTTGTCTTGGCCAAAACGGAGATGATTGGTTCGGATTTTACACTCAGACATAACATGAAAGATGTTCCCAACGTGTTGAAGTTTGACCATGCAAAATTTTATGAAGCTCTGGGCAACCAAACTCTCGCAAAAAGGTTTTTTTTGGAACGCAAAGATAGTTAATTTCCAGTAGCAAAACGCTATGGCATTTTGACCCTGAAAGTGTAAAGGCTAGTTTTTGGTTCCTCCTTCCTTGGACGAGTTCCCATTCACTTGACATGTCGCGCGCTCTTTTGTTTTGGCTGATATCGACACGGTAGGCTCAAAATTTCCGTTCGACCAAAACACAAAAGTTGGTCACAACACATTGAAGTGTGTTCACACCAAATTTCAGAGCCTTCTGGGCGGTACATCTCTCGAAATTAATTTGGACGTGAGGATGGCTGCTCTACTCGGCCCAAGTTGTGCGTTCTTTTATTTTGGCCAAATAGGCATGGTGGGCTCAAAATTTCCGCTCGGCCAAAACACGAAAGATGTTCATAACTCATTGAAGATCTTCCATGCCAAATATGGGAGTTTTTCGAGTGGCATATCTCTCGCAATTAATTTCGAAGTGTAAGGATGACAGGTTTCTTGATCTCAGCCGCGCGTTCCTCTACCTGGGCCAATATGGATACGATTAATTTGGAATTTCAGCTCGGCCAGAGCACCGAAGTTATTGATAACAGATCGAAGTATGGTCATGCCAAAAATCAACCTTTTTGGGCGACGGATTTGGAGTTTTTCCGAGCATGATAACATTAGCTACTCGTGCCATTTTTTGCTTCAAGGGTTTCCATTGATAGCATCCAAGATCGCATCGCGTCATTTGGAATGAATAAAAAGCTTCCTTTATATCTTCACCAGAGTATCATCTTCTCGTCCATCCTCAAAGTATCAAGTGAAAGTGTGGCCGGAAGAGTGAATAAGTAGTGTGGAGGCCTCGGGATTGCATCGCCCACTCTCACTTTTATTTCTTTTCACTTGTCTTTTTTAGGTTAACGATGGCTCCCAGGAAGCGAACTAACCCCCACTTTTCATCTAATTTTGTGTGGCGGTTCACAACCCCACTTTCGTCAAAATTTCTAATTTTCAGTTTATTCTGAATTTAGATACTACTAATTAGTTTCTTTTCTTTCCTACTTGCAGGACGGAGGTATGAAAGGAAGCCATACACCATAGTCGAGCCTACGACTTTAAACAAGGGCGCTTCGTGGGAGGCAACCCACGTGTTCTTCTCAATATTTCTATTTTTCGTCAATATTAAATTCAACATCTTGGGATACATTTTCCCTATGAATTTATTATTTAATCGTCATTTACATTTCAGATGCAATGATACTTGCCGACTTGGAGGCAAGCAAGGGAAGTGACGACCAGAAGGTGCCACGAGACTTGCAAACTTGGGGGCAAGCAAGTGAAGTGACGACCAGAAGAAGGCGTCGAAGAATGTCCAAGCTCATTTTTCAGGGAAGTCGTCCTTTCACACTTCAACAATTTATGTTTCTGCAGTTTACATTTCTAGAATTTTGCATTTCAGGTGCAACGAGGCTTGCAAACTTGGGGGCAAGCAAGTGAAGTGACGACCAGAAGAAAGCGTCGAAGAATGTCCAAGCTCATTTTTCAGGTGCAACGAGGCTTGCAAACTTGGGGGCAAGCAAGTGAAGTGACGACCAGAAGAAGGCGTCGAAGAATGTCAAAGCTCATTTTTCAGGGAAGTCGTCCTTTCACACTTTTGCAATCTAGTCTTCGCTATTTACATTTTCGCAATTTTGCTTTTTCAGGTACAACAAGACTTGCAGACTTGGGGGCAAGCGAATGGAGTGACGACTGAAGGAAGGCGTTGAAAGATGTCAAAGCTCATTTTTCAAGGGAGTTGTCCTTTGTGTTTACAATTTCCCCCTTTCGCAATTTACGCTTCTGTGATTTGTGTTTTCACAATTTACATTTCTGTAATTTTACATTTCAGGTGCCACGAGACTTGAGAACTTGGGGGCAAGCAAGTGAAGTGACGACCAAAAGAAGGCGTTGAAAAATGTCCAAGCTCATTTTTCAGGGAAGTTATCCTTTTACATTTTTGCAATTTCCTTTTCCGCAATTTACATTTCCGTAATTTAGGGTTGGTGCATTTTACATTTTTGCAATTGTAAATTCCCGCTATCTACATTGTTGCAAGAGTGCAGGCGTATTGTTGGCTAAAATCCTTAGTTCTCACAAAATTTTCTCGTTACACATTTGCAACTTGGGCTAAAAAGAATGAAAACAGACCTCCCACGCTTTTGAACATTAAAATCAAGCACGTTCCATCATTTGTAACTTGTGCGTTCATTAGAAATTATGTAAACATACATGATTTTGTCTGTTAACTCTTATATCCATGACATGTTTAGATGTAAGCAGTCACAAAACATATCCCTGTGAGTATTTCGGGCCTTCGCGCCTTATTTCTTTCATGAGTGTAAATGCTAAACTAGGTGCTAGTTAGATTTGCATAATATCCAGGGTACATGAACCATCAGACATGGGATAACGGTAAGATGACGGAGGACTTTGCTTTGCTCTTCTTCCATTTTCGTTTTCACCCTTTTTCCCTCAAAACACATATTTTGTACGCCCTGTACAACTCCATCAAACACCTAAAAGCCTTGTAACCAAGTGAGTATGTGCTCGACTGGGATTGCTAAACAAGGAGTTGGGAATATGCATCTAACAAAGGAATGACAAGAAGGACCACTTAGAGGATCGCTGACCGAGCAACGTCAGAAGAATGCCAAAGTAAATCACGACTTGGAGGTTTCTACCAAAGGTAGAGGGGATGTTAGACCAAACAAGAGATTGTACTTGCTTTGCTTCAAAAAAAAAAGAAAAAAAGAAAAAAAATCATCAATCAAAAAAGTGTTCAAAAAAATATATATTCAAAGAACACAATCAATAAAACAACAGCAGAAGCAAGTACATGAAAAAAAGAAGAAAAAGAAATTGCCAAGCATCAACAGCAAAATGATCTCAAAAGGGAAGAAATCATTCCCTGTGAGTATCATAGGACTCGGGCTTGGTGCCCTCCAAACAATCAAGAAGAAACCTCTCCAACAAGGATTCAAGGAGTGGTACACTTTGCTCCTCGTCACAATCAGTCATCGAGCACAAACTCATTTAAAACCTCATCACAAAATGAAAACACAACACTTTCTTTTACAAATTCCTCTTTCTTTCTCCCTCGCAAAGTCCTTTTGATTATTAGTAGACCCATGCATGAGCATCTTCATTTGAAGTCTATTCACTCGGATTGACATTGCAAATTTAATTTTTGTGCTATGTTTACTGCATTTTTTAGGAGTGTAGACACATAACCTTGTTTATGAGTGTGAGCACAAACACTAATATCTGGTGAGGTTTGCTTACAGCTGCATGTCATGGGAAGTCTTGTTCTTGAGGTCGTTATTTCTTGAACGAGACGCAGACGTTATCTAGACTTGTATCAATCCTGTTTATATAACGAAAATTTGAACGAACATTCTTTCAAAAAGGTGTACTTGAATTGATTTTCTTAAACAAAGAGGTCATTTTCATTCCACACGAAAAACTTGGGGGCAAGCCATGGGTTAAATGTAGAAATATTTGATATTTCTCACATAAGTAATTTGCTCTTTCTTTCCATCTGTTGCTGCTTCGTGTTTGTTTCCTTCTCATTTGTAGAATACAGATATGGGAATCAGCATTCAACCATGGGTCTTCGATAAATAAGTCGTTGTAAAGCCCTCACATTAGATTTTCATTAAAATCCCATCAACAAATCGAATGGAGTACGTTACCACTCCCAAATCAAATTCATGTGGCGGGTCAGGCACCCTCACAGTCAAATCAACTTCAGTACTCAGGTAAGTTCAAGGTAAGCTTTGCTTCCCCTCTTACATTTTTTCTGTCACTCAGCTAGAACACCTTTTTGGATTTTCATTAAAATCTAATTAGAGAAATCAAATTTAGATAAGTGTCCGAGGTGACTACCTTCCTCAAATTTAGATAAGTGTCCGAGGTGACAACCTTCCTCAAATTTAGATAAGTGTCCGAGGTGACAACCTTCCTCAAAAAAATTTAGGTAAATGTCCGAGGTGACCAGCTTCCTCAAAATTTAGGTAAATGTCCGAGGTGACCAGCTTCCTCAAAATTTAGATAAATGTCCGAGGTGACCACCTTCCTCAAATTTAGGTAAATGTCCGAGGTGACCAGCTTCCTCAAAATTTAGGTAAATGTCCGAGGTGACAACTTTCCTCAAAATTTAGGTAAATGTCCGACGTGACCAGCTTCCTCAAAATTTAGGTAAATGTCCGAGGTGACCAACCTTCCTCAAAATTTAGATAAGCGTCCGAGATCACCAATCAATCCTCAATATCAGAGATCATCAACATCCTCAATATCAGAGACCAAACCAACGTCATCATTATCAGAGACAACCGATTTCACTATCAGAGATCATCAACATCCTCAATATCAGAGACCAAACCAACGTCATCATTATCAGAGACAACCGATTTCACTATCAGAGATCACCAACGTCATCATTATCAGAGACAACCGATTTCACTATCAGAGATCACAAACGTCATCATTATCAGAGACAACCGATTTCACTATCAGAGATCATCAACATCCTCAATATCAGAGACCAAACCAACGTCATCATTATCAGAGACAACCGATTTCACTATCAGAGATCATCAACATCCTCAATATCAGAGACCAAACCAACGTCATAATTATCAGAGACAACCGATTTCACTATCAGAGATCACCAACGTCATCATTATCAGAGACAACCGATTTCACTATCAGAGATCACAAACGTCATCATTATCAGAGACAACCGATTTCACTATCAGAGATCATCAACATCCTCAATATCAGAGACCAAACCAACGTCATCATTATTAGAGACAACCGATTTCACTATCAGAGATCACCAACGTCATCATTATCAGAGACAACCGATTTCACTATCAGAGATCACCAACGTCATCATTATCAGAGACAACCGATTTCACTATCAGAGAAGATCATTAAACATCCTCAATATCAGAGATCATCAACATCCTCAATATCAGAGACATCAATCCTCAATATCAGAGACAACTCTCATCATTATCAGAGAAGAGAAGATCATCAAACATCCTCACTATCAGAGAAGATCATCTCCTCACTATCAGAGAAGATCATCTCCTCACTATCCGAGAAGATCATCGACTTCCTCACTATCAAAGACATTTCCCTCAAAGGTACGTTACTATCAATCAATATCAGACCAGAGGTACGCCCTAATCCTCCTTTATAATTCTACAATTTACATTTTTCTCACTGTCAGTGAAGTTGTCATTTACATTTCTGCATTTCTGCATTCTCCCTCAATATCCGAGTAGTCTGCACTTATTTTCCCTCAATTGGCATTGTTTCTGAAACCCCCCACTACATTCTACTTTCCTGCATATCTAGAATACTCCTCCTTGAACGACTATATATTTCCATTCTTGTCATTTTAATTCAAATGTCCGAGGTGACACCCTTCCTCAAATTTAGATAAATGTCCGAGGTGACCACCTTCCTCACCCCACTCTCAGGTAAGTCTTCATTATTTCCCAAAAATATGGCAAAAACTAGGAGCAACCATCTTTACTGCTTATCAAAATTTTCAGTTACACTGTATTTTTGATCAGACAGTAAAGAGGGGGCAACTGTTGCTACCCGATTTTTGACTTTCCATCACAACCTTTACGTTTTTGCCATTTTTAGCTTGTCTAGATCAAGTTTCTGTCGATTCTTGGTCCTAGGCTAGTTTGTTTAAATTTTCTTGTCATTTCGTGCCTTTTTAATTTTTTTCGTACTTTTAACTGTCTTTTCGCGAACTTCTATCGGTCTCGAGTAAGTTTTCCGGGACCGAGGGTCGAACGCCTTATTTATTTAATGGATAATTACGTGCTAACTTCTCTTTCATGACGCCGCGTTCAGTTTCGTTCAATTTTTGTCGTAATGACATTTATTTTGCGCACGAACGTTTTGTTGTTTCCGAAGGAGAAAATAAATACGTTAAATCAACTTTCGCATATTTTCACTGTATTTTACTTTTCTCGTCTTATTTTTCTGCACGCTTTGGTTCCCTCGGTTCGGATTTATTTTCGTTCTCGAGCGTCTTCGCTCGTACCAAAATATCTCATTCGTATGGGAATTAATGCATTTTAATGCATGTTTTGTTTTCCTTCTTTGTGATTGGCTCTCCCACGGCCTGGCAGACACGAATTAGCATGGTTCCCTTGATATTATTTTCAACAGATGGACACAGAACACAGAGGCTTGGAGGACCACGCCCTTGCTTGCTTTCCTTTCCACTCACGGTCGGAGACCAAGACGGACTTAGCTCATTCAACCATGGCTTTTTGCCTATAAATAGAAGCTATTCACTCCGCGCGAGAGAGGGGGGGGTCGGACCTATTCATCATCAACGTCAAACCAGCCAAGGGAGCAAGCAAGGTAAGTCGTTTCCGAGCTCTCTCTCTAACTTCTCTCTTGATAATTTGCGTTTATGCATGAATATACTGAATTGATGGCTTAAACTTGTTTTAAACGTTTGATTGTCAAGTTATATGGTCTGTTCTTGCTCCAATTTAAACATCTACTGTTCGACCTAATTAATCATGAATTATTGACATTAATGCATACTTTTTGCCATGATGAAATTGTCTACGGTTCATGGATGGTTTGAGTTAGTTCTTGGTAGGTTTTGGTCGTAGGATAGTCCTGATAATTCCCTGCACGTTAGGAGTCAGTTTCGTGTCGATTTATTGCTTGTTACTGTCTATGGTTTGCTTCGGTTTCCCGAAGACTTCGCATGCCTTTTTGCTTCTGTTTTGCTTGATGTTTGCCTACTGTTTTTGGCTGGTTTTACTGCTGATATGTGGTACTTAATTTCTGGGCTATTTGGGGTGGTATTGGTGGCGGTTTGGTAGCTTGAGTCGCCGGCCATGGTGGCCGGCGACGTGAGGAAGAAGAACAGCCAACATGGCTGTTCTTGCGAAGAAGAAGGAAGGTGACGGGCTTCAGCCCGTCCCTTCTTTGTTTTAATATCTGATGGGCTTGGCTTGGCCAAGCCCATATGCCCATTTTAGTTAATTTGTTCCAATTTTAAGCATTCATATGGAATCATCAAGTTATTTAAATTGGTCGTATGGTTGTTTCGACGTATTTAATTTGCTGAAATTAATTGCATGGTATGTGTGCTGTTTTTATTTATTTTTATGCTAGGTATGAGATTTATTTAGTTTATACCATCTAATTTACCATTGAATTTTAAATTGTATGTTTTACATGATGTTTTATTTGTTATGTGTTTGTGCCAATTTGTGGTAAAAATTGTAAAATGCCCACATGATATGTTTATTTATTTTCATGACTGTTTGTATGAAATAAATGATGTATGTGCTTTTATTATTTATTATCTTAAAGTTCGTACTAACACTCTCATTTTTAAGGTAGAATTTTAAATCGTCCGATAAAAAGTCTGGAACAATAATTAATTGCTAAACTTGTTGTAACAATTAATTGCTTATTTCCACTTGTTGTAATAGGTAATTACTCATTATCAACTTGTTGTAATTAATTAGATATTTCAATTGTTGTAATAATTATTTAGATAATTATTCCGATCTCCAATTTGTAATAATTAGGTAAGTAGTTTTATTATGAATTGTTGGTTTGTAATAATTACTTAAGTAGTTTTATTATGATTTGTCAATTTGTAATAATTAGATTAAGTAGTTAAAAAATCGTGTATGTTTGTTATATCTACATGTTTATGTCAATTGTCATTTAACATCGGTTTTGAAGAGATGGATCGATCGGGGATCGTCCAAAAGGTAAGATTACCTTAAAAACGTTTCCTTGTATGTTCACACCAAGGTCCAAAGCCTTAGATCTTATCGTATGCATGACCACTTAGGTAACCATAGAACCGCCCTACGCGTATGCATGACATATAGAATTGCTCTAAAATAAAATCAATCTCACATGTTTACGTTTTTATATCACTCGCGTTTATATGACATGAAATAAACTGTTTTTCTTGTTAAGTGATATGCATGATGGCTCCAAAGGCCATGCCAACCTACGTGCATTCATAAAAATGTACCTTGCTAGTTTTAGCCATGATAGATCACGTAGTAATTAAGTCATGCATGGCCCAATGAAAAAGGTGAGCGTCCGCTCTAGCATCGAGACAAAATGGTAACCCCATCCCTCGAATCCCCAAACGGAAATAACATGACCCTATGCTAAGATGTAACGTCACCTTAGAGGGCCAAATTTCATGTTCAAATGTCTTCTAAAAACACCTCATACCGGTAACCTTTTTTAAGGATGTGACTTGGGTGCCTAACACCTTCCCAAGTCCATAAATACGACCTCGAACCATCGTTCTTTGGTTTAGACCATTGTGCCTTTGTTTGTTTATTTTTCTGCCATCGATTAGGTTCCCTAAACCTTACAAAATTAGGGTGGCGACTTCATTTGCGTAATGTTAAGACAAGTCCAACGCTTGTCTATCATTATGGCCCCTCCCGATCCTTAAACTCGTTTTCAACGAAAAAGGGGGTGCGACACTTATTTATGAAAAAAATAAAATAAAATAAAATAAAAAATAGATGAAATAAAAAAACATGGGTTGCCTCCCATGAAGCGCCCTTATTTATTGTCTTGGGCTCGACATTGCCGTGGATTTCTTGCTTGGCCTACGGTTTGGCCAAGCTCGTGGCCAAGACTGCAAAACTAAAAAATAAAAACACAAAAACAAAAACAAAAACTACAAAACCGTTAGAAGTCCCCGGCAACGGCGCCAAAATTTGATCGCGCGTCGAACACGTCAAATATAAGTGTATAATAGATATGAAAAGAGGGGTAGAAATACAACTTATCACTTGTCCACAAGGAACTTGTAGATGGTGGTAAGAGGATCGTCCACAGAGACTTCGGGGGATTTATAGTTCTTGGTTGACTTCATCGTCACTGAATTTGGTTGGTTGATTCTGAAAGTCAAAACAAAAACAAAAGCAATTAAATAGTTCAAAACAGTCTTGGTCAAAGGCTTGGCCTAGACAGGGGTCAAGACTGAAAACAGTAAAAAGAAGGTTCCCGGTAAGAGCATGAACGGGCTATGTTCTTATGATTCGATCACTGATTCAATGGTGTTCATCTCTATATTTGCAGTGCTGCTATGGATAAGACAACACCCAACTCAAGTTTACCCTCGGTTGTCAGTCGAGGCCCACGGTTGTCAATCGGGTCTGAGTTGTATTATTCATTTAACTGGGTCTCCCAAGCTAAAATTTGAATTGTCAGTTCTAAACTTGAACAAGGAAGTAAAGAAACCAGAAAATAAATAATTACAAAAATAGAGATTATTAAGAGTAATTAGATCTCACGAAATATAAGAAACATAGCTCTCAAGCTCTTACCAAGAATGGTGATTAGCTAGATGTACTCATGAATGAATTATAAAAATACTTGCTTGCATAAATAAAATAAATCCGTGGATTCAAAGAATTAAATCCAGGAGCAAGGTACAAAGTGGCGGAAGAGAGGAAGAGAGGAAAGTGTGTAGCGTGTGGAGAAGAGGAGGACAAGTTCAGCTATAAGTAAGCTAAAACTCCTCTGTCCTTCTCCAACTCAATCTCCTAAATAATCTCCTAAATAATCTCCTAGATAATCTCCTAATAAATTATCCTGATTTGTTTTGAATAAAAATAGAAATTTAAAATATACAAAGATGGAAGGAGATCCTTGATAGGATTCTTAAATAAATATCTTCTTGATCCTTCTCTTTGTTGCTGGACAACTGTGATTTGCCAGCTCGCAAGGCCCAAGCGATTTCCAACGCTGCTGCTCAAAATTCCTCTTTTGCGGATGAGTCTTGGCCGGAGTCTTGGCCTAGACTCTAGTCTAGACTCGGGAAAACAGCTTCAGCGCTCCAAAAATCAGATTCTATAAATTGCCTCCAGACCAGAACTGCTAAGATATGGGAAATACAAGGATAAATCAATAGGTTTACTGCCCAAATAATAAGTAAATGGATAGTAAAAATATGATGAAATGCACTGTAATCAATGAGCCATGATAGAACGTTTAATGTGCATAATTCTTCCCTCTTTTATATGCCTTTTTAGATTTTGATGCTATTAATGATGCTGTGTTTCTTTACTTTTTACAGATCTTGGCTATTTAAGAGGAAAATACAAAAAGAAGCGTTTTCTATCACTTTCTGGAAGGAATCGAGCAGCTAGGCCATGCAACTGTATGTTCGCAGAAGGCAGCAGAGTCCTAGCGAGAAAAGGAAACTATCGCATAGAAGAAAATCTCGGATTTGCTCATTAATTCCCCCAAGAATCCCGATCTCAGTAGAAGACCATTGAGGAATATTATTCTAATCGGATTAGGAGTTTAATTTGTAATAAACTATAAATACTTTTAGTAATTAGGTTTTTATCTCCCTCTCCTTCTTCTAGACTTTGGCGTTGCCATACTTCGTGACTTCTGCCTCCGGCATGATCTTGTTCTTTCTTTCAATAAACCGGAGCTTTGCTCCAGCCAGTAATGAATAGGATTTCTTTCTTCTTCACTTCTTCTCTTTAATTATGCACTTTGTTTATTTATTTATTTTTACTTTTAACATGAGCGGCTATTTCTCTTGTTCTTGGTAAGAATCGATTGAAGGTTGCTAGGGAAGTCGTGAGGTTAATTTGTGCTTAACATGTTCCTGGTCGATATCTATCTCGTTTAATATTTAATTGTCAATTTGCCTAGAATTAATTACAAGCCTGATCAACTAGTAATTAAACTAGGGAATTACAGTCATCCTACGCGAAGCTGTAGGGTAAAAGTAGACAACCATTATGGAAGTAATCGGGGCCCTGGTCTCATTCAGTTGGATTAAACAGATCGTTAGGGTAGAGCCTCGAGCGTACTAAGTGTCTCGCCCTAGACGCGTCTTACCTCCTCTTCATGGGCAGCCGAGTATTGTCTCCATAAGCGTACCTTAGAGGACGGCGGACTGTCAAGGTTACCCCATAAGCGTACCTTGGAGGACGACGGACTGTCAAGGTTACCCCATAAGCGTACCTTGGGGTAGCTTATATTACGAAGGTAAGCAGGGGACCTAAGCGTACCTGGTCCCTATAGCGCGACTATCAGCTAGGGGTAGACGATACTTGCACCGATGACCGGCTGACCATGATAGCAACCGGATACAGATTTTTACTGGGAACCTTCTCTCTATTAATCTCTTATCCCTTTTAATCTCTTTTATTACTGTCTTAGGTAATTTATAATCAAACAAATCATTCAAAACCCCCCTTGGTACTTTTCTGTTTGGATTTCTTTGTTTTGCGAATTGATTAGAGTGTTAACCCTTAATTTCTGTGTTCGATCCTGTTGCCACTATACACAATTTATTGTGCACTTGACTGCAGGTTTTTATTATTATTTTTTACGGATTTGACAACCAATCAAGCCACAGCAACTGGAGTTGCTTAGAAGAAAGTGGCATATCAGATGTAGTATCTAATTCTACTCTAGGGCGCTTGTTAATGGGAGAAATAGGAAGTTGCAACTGCATGAAAATTGGGCAGGGAATATCTTCTCTCAGACTTTTTATTTTCCAAGATGTAATTTGACACGCATTCTAGAGTGGATCTGAGACCTGATACTTCCTTGTCTATGGCCTCGAACTGCAATTAAATTCCCATCTTCAACAACACAAACATTTTCCAAATTAGTAATGTTAGTGCATGAGTGTGTGTGCACCACTGCAATTGTGCACGAATGTGTTTGTGCAGGCAATTGGATTGGCTATTAGGAAGCAAATGACAAAACAAAAGGGTATAGACTATTCGTGCCTGTGTATCCAAGCGTTCCTGCAGTGTCTTCTTGAGTGAACCAAAATACTTTTCCTTTTCCATGAGCTCTTTGCTCAGTTCAGAGGAAGTTCTTTGGATTGTCTCGAGATGCGCCTCTCTTGATGCAAGCTCTTCACAGCATTCCTCCAGAGATTTCTTACCTGAAGCAAGGTTCTGCTCTTGTGATTCAAGTTCCTTAGAGCAATCTATAACAGATTTCTGAAGTGAATTGTGTTGTTCATTCATTGTCTTCAAATTCTTGTTACATTCTTCAATAGATAGTTGGACTGACTTCAGATGCTGTTCTTTTAATTCAAGTTCTTCCATTCGTTCTGCAATGGACATCCGAAGAGCATTCAACTCTCTATCTTTCAATTCGATATCTAAACAATATCTTCTCTTTCTTTCTTTTACATGGAGATCTTCACGATATCTTCTTGTGCTTTCCTTTATGGTTTGAAGCTCGCCCTCTTTTGATTTAAGTTCTTCAGCATGCCATTTTGCATTCCTTTGGACTGAATCCAATTTCTTCTCTTCTTTCATAGAGCTTTGCTGAGTGTCCTTCTATAGATTTTTTAATCAATGCCAACTCTGTCTCTTTCACTATGATCTCCCTAGAGTATTGACTAAGGGACTTTTGCATTGCATCATGCTTCTTCTCTTTAGCTTCAAGTTCTTGAGTGTTTTCTGCAATCACCTCTTTAATTGCATCAAGAAGCTTCTTTTTTGAATCAAGCTCTTTTGATTTCTCCAAAATTAGGTCCTGCATTCCATTTAATTCCTTCTCCTTCAAATCAATCTGCTTCAATCGCTCCTCAATCAACATCTGAGCTTCATCTAGTTTCTTAGTTTTCAACGTGAGCACCTCCTCATGCTCCTCAATGCTCATTTGAATTCCAGTCAGGTTCTTCATGTTCAAATCCCTTTCGCGACAATATTCCTCCTGCAACAATTTCTGCTGCTTCTCCATTGACTCAAACTCACTATTACAATCTGCAATCGACTTCTTTACCTTCTCTAACTCCTTTTCTTTCAACTCAAGCTCACTGTAACCAGCTTTCCCAGCTTCTCTGCCTCCTTCCTATTCAATTCGAGCTCCCTAGAACACTCCTCGAGCAATTTTTGCACAGATTCAAGTTGCTCACTTTTCACCTGAATCCCCTTACAACACTCCTCAAATGAACTTTTCACGGAACTCAATTCCGTCTCTTTTAACTCAAGCTCATTAGTAAGTTCAGTTACTGACTTTTCAACCAGCCCCAAGTGTTTTTTTCTCGCATCGATGTCCTTGTTACACTCTTGATGCTTCTTTTGCACATCACCCAATTGCTCAATTTTCGACAGAAGCTCCTTGCTACACTTCGCAAGCTCTTTTCGAACTGAAGTGAGTTGCTTCTCCTTTGAAGAAAGCTCCACATCACACTCTGAAATTGAGGCTTTTAGCAACTTCAATTGTTCTTCCTTCACAGGAATATCTTTCTGACATTCATCGTACCTTTTCAATTTAATTCCGACCTTTTTATCACGTTCTTCAACAAGTTCCTTCATTTCCAAAACCCTCCTTTCTTGCAAACCAATTTCTTCTGCATGTTTCATCAACCCACTCTTGGCTAAATCAAAATGACTCTGTATATCTGTCCATTGAAGGGAGAGTTGCATTGATGCAGAGGCCATTGCCTTCATTTGATCAAACAAATCATGCAAACTTTCTTGCTTTATCTCAGCTATTTTCAAGTGATCCACTGCATTCTCCATTTTGCTAGAACCCTATTTCAAAAGAAAGAACCAAAACTTTTTTTAAAAAAAAAACTTAAAAGAAACACAAATTAATATTTAGCAGCTTGCTTGATGCTGCAGCTAAAGGTACAAACAATGCACAAGTGAAATCCTTACAAAAGATTCAAACTTTACATTAAAATGATTTTGCTTGATTCTGTTGCTATTGTTTTGTTTGGACAGTACAAAGAGTGGTGTGGGCTACTGTTAGCTGAAAGGCACTCTGTTCCGCATTAAGTTGTAATGTGGAAAATCTAATGTGGACCATATCCACCTGAAACGTGCAAGTACCATGAAACAAACTAGAGTGCTGGGTTTGAATCTAACCTTAAATTTGATGTCTTTTTTTTTTTATTCATTTGTCCATAATGTGAGTGTGGCTGTGTGGGTTTCAAAGTCAGTTGTCTACTCTCTTTTTTTCCTTTTTTTTTCTTTTCGATTTTTATGTTTAGGGTGTATACTTTCTCTTATTTCTCAAAAACAAATGTAATTGGGGACAAAACAAATCTACTTTGAGAAGTTGTTAATTCCTTCATAGTTGCTAACTGCAATGTTTTGGTTCTATCGTGGTCAATTCATTAATTATTTGAATTTTTAATCTCATCCGTCCAATTCTATTGAACGGTTCAGATTTTTTTAACATAACTGAATCACTAATCATGTTCAAAAGAAAATTAGAGGAGCTCCATCCGTCTAATCTTAAGAGTTGTGCTTTGTAAATGAATTGATGGTACTATTCAGTACCTGTACTGTGTTTTTTGTGCGAATCGTGTTAATTCTTTCTTTGTCCTAATTTGGTACATCTTATATACGTGACAGTATTTGTATTCATCCGTGTGTCAAAGTTTTTAGATGATATGTAAAAAATATCAACTTTACGAAAAATTATAGTTGAATCACTCAACTAATAAAGTGGTTATATATGGACTAGTCCTCCTAAAATTTATCCTATTATTTTTTGTAAGTTGATAGTATTTTCAAAATTCAAATTTTAAAAGCTCTCATTTATAACTACCAACCTCTTAATATGTAACTAATTTATTGCTTGGGTGAAACTAGACGTGTTTAGATGGAATACTTGGTGCACTATATAATTACTCAAAATTTACACAAACTAGCGGAGTTGTACAAGTATTAAATTAACAAAAACAATATACATGTAGTAATTAAAAAAGAAAAAAATCAAGCACAAGTGCTCATTCTCTTATATTTTTCTCCAGTTAAATATTCAAACAAAATTCTTTTTATTTAGTCATCATGAATTTATAATAAATGTGCATACCTTAAAATATGGATACCATCTAGCATTTGCTCGAATTTCTAGCTGAACGGATCCTCTTTCAACATATCTGATCAAATAATTTTTTAAACGAACTAAATCGCGTACCACACACACAATTAGGATAATATATACTGTAAATGAGAAAAGTTTATAAGTAAATAAGATAAGATGTGATGAAATAAATAAATTTCTATACAAAAAATTAAAACTATATAAATTTTGATATAATTTTACTCATATAAATTTATTTAGGAGTATTGGTTAATTAAAACAATTGGAATATTGGGATCAATTACTATGATTAATTTATAGATAAATATCAATTATAAAGTATTTTTAGCACAATTTTTTAGTTATTTTAATGATTGCATCTACATATTAATTATTAAAATTATGAAGATAAACATGTCTAAAATAACATTGTTTATTTTTTAGATTAATAAGATGGACTGTTTGAGCTGGAGTAAGAAAAAAAATTGACTAGGTCCGAGTAATGCAAAAAGTTATTAGTTGAATAAAATAAATGCTTAACCCATCAAGATGTATGGTACGTGTAAGTAAATAACTAACGCAGTGTTTTAAAAACCGACCCGGCTGACTCGTTGAACCGGATTCAATAGGGGTTTGACCGAGGTTCGACCGGATTGACCCGTTGGTACAGTGTGAACTGTTCACTCAGCGAACCGTTCGAGCTTAGATGATTGAACCGGTGTCTATAATGGGTCGGTCCATCAAATTTCCATATTGAAAAAAATTTAAAAATGGAAAAAAAGAAAAAAAGAAAAAGGAAAAAAATCCAAAACGGCGTCCTTTTAGCTTGACATCGACCCAGCTGGGTCGATAGCGGGTCGACCGGGTCACCGGTTTTGTGAAAACCGACCGGGTCGATCGGTTTTTTCCGGTTCGATTGCAGGTCTGGTCCAAAAGCTGAACCAACCCGAAATCCTCCTTGGGTTACCGGATTACCGATCCGACCGTCGGATCGGGCCGGTTTTTAAAACACTAAACTAACGGCTTGTTCATTTTTTTTAAAATTTCTATTTTTTTCTGTGTTTTTTTTAAATATCTCTGATTTTGGAATATTTTGGAAAACATTAGAAAACTGGATATGGTGTTTATTTGCTACCATACGTAAAAAATTTACAGTCTTAGAAAACACTAAATTGTATTCACCTAACAATTATTTTTTCTTTTTTTGAAAAATGATAACTACTAATTTTGTTCAATCAATTTGATATTAATTAAAAAATCATGCTATCATTTATTTCTTTTCTAGAAGATTATTAAACTAAATAGTAGCCCATTTTAATTTTGTTAAAAATCAAATATAAATATGGTAATTCTATTACTTATGCATTTTTATAAGGGAAAAAATTACACATAGATAAGTTAAATATTCAAACAAATTTTTTTTTATTTAGTTATCATGAATTTATAATAGATGTTCATACCTTAAAATATGGATACCATCTAACATTTGCTCGAATTTCTAGCTGAACGGGTCCTCTTTCAACATGTCTGATCAAATAATTTTCTAAACGAACTAAATCGTGTACCACGCACACAATTAGGATAATATATATTGTAAATGAGAAAAGTTTATAAGTAAATAAGATAAGATGTCATGAAATAAATAAATTTATATACCAAAAATTAAAACTATATAAATTTTGATATAATTTCACTCATATGAATTTATTTAGGAGTATTGGTTAATTAAAATAATTGAAACATTGGGATCAATTACTAGGATTAATTTATAGATAAATATCAATTATGAAGTATTTTTAACACAATTTTTTAATTATTTTAATGATTAAATCTACATATTAATTATCAAAATTATGAGATTAAACATGTCTAAAATAACATTGTTTATTTTTTAGATTAACAAGATGGATCGGTTGAGTTGGAGTAGGAAAAAAAATTTGAAAAATTGGTTTTGAAAAAATTGGAAAACTTGAAAAATGGCTTCTCTAGAATTTCTAATTTTCAGTGTTAATTTGGAGAATTCTGAAAAAAATTAGAAAACTGGAGAATTTTCTCAGAATTCTCCATTTGTAAAAAAATGCTATCTAAACACAATTCTGAAAAATTCTCCAATCAGAAAAATTCTCCAAAAGTAAACAACACCTAAATATCCAGTATTTTTTAAAACTTTTTTGTAATTACTCAATGATTGTTACAATATTACTTATCAAAATTATGAGAGTAGACATCCAAAAGTAAACTGCTATCTAAACATAATTCTTTAAATTTCTCTTCCGATGATTTTTCCATTGCCAATAATTGTTGCTCTTTCAAGTGAAATTCCTTCACTTGTTCTTCAAACTGCTTCTCTCTCGTTTCAAGTCTATCCAATCGCTCTTGACAGCATTCCTTCTGAGCTTTCTTCCTGAGGCAAGGTTCGGCTTTTTTTTTATTCAAGTTCCTCGGAGAATTCCTGAATTGATGTTTGTATAGAGGTTTTCTGTTCATTCAATAGATTGAGCTCCTTGTCACATTCTTCTATTGATAACAAGACTGACTTCAGTTCATTATCTTTCAGTGTACGTTCTCCGCTTCGCCCTTCAATAGACATTTCAATAGTATTGAACTCTCTTTCTTTCAATTCAAGATCTCCAACATAATGTTTCTGTTTTTTGTTTCATTGTATGAAGCTCCTCTTCTTTTGATTTCAGCTCCTCCTTGGTATGCCATTCTGCATTCCTCTGGACCGAATTCAATTTCGCCTCTTCAGCAGAAAGCTTTCCTGAGTGTTCTTCGATAGATCTTTTTATCAACCCCAACTCTGTATCTTTCACCAGGATTTCCTTAAGACACTCAAGCGAATTTTTGGCTGAACTCAATTCCCTCTCCTTAAACTCAAGCCATTCTGCATTCCCACTCACGTCAGTTAATTGCTGCTTGATGGAAAGTGTCCGAATGAGTCAGTGTTAAATACCAAATGTGAACAACGTTTTAAGTACGAGTGTCTTTTAAAAGTAAAAAAAATATTACAAAATGTCTCAATGTAGGTACTATTTTTAGCATTAACCGGTTTATTTTACCTAATTAATTTACATGTGGGTCCCATGGAAGGTGCAAAGAAAATATGAATTCCAACTAAAAAAACTTATTATATTATTAATTTTAATGTTACAGTGTCTCGAACTTATGATCTTACGTATTAACCAGTTTAATTATAACTTGATGTGCTCGTCCTAGATTTCTACCCAAAAAATAAAATAAAATAATAATAATAATAATAATATTCCTTAATTTTTTTAAAAAAATATTTCATATAATTAGATGATATGTAAGCTTAGATAATGATACAATTCTTCAAATAAATAAGACACCATACTTCTACAAAAACTTTTAAAATTTTATTACACAATACGAATGAATAAATGTTAATTTTCTATTTCCAAATAATATATATATTTATTTTGTTAAATCTCTTTACTACTTATACAATAACACTGTATGACATTATTTATAAAACAATTCTTAGAAATAAATAGTTTTCTAAATGTCAATTTTAAAAAAAAAAAATTTTAAATACTAGTTGGTTTTGGTTTTTTTTCTCTTTACCAAAGTTGATATAAATCTATGCCAGAGTTTAACACTCCAATGTCATCTATTGAACTCGTATCATCCTTTTCTGGGTTTTCTATCGCCGCCCGCAATCAGAAGTTAAGAAAATTTTGTTAATTTTTTTTTATATATTAATAATATAATTACAATAATATTAGGATCGAAGTTATGACTCACATCGTAATAACAATATGTATTAGTCATTTAAAGTTTAAGAAAATTTATTATCTCTGAAATTTTCTATTTCTTTTATCTTAATGGAAATTGTGAGATTACTTTAACAAAATAGCTCCAAGTTTGAAATTAAATTTTTTTTTAAAAAAGCGCCTTTTGCAAATGACAAATAATTCAAAAATACCCTTCTTTTTCTTTTCTTTTTTATTTTGGTTGAAATAAGGAAAAAACCATTTACGGTACCCTGGTGTAGAATCTTTTTAATTCTTATTTTTAGAATTTATAAATCTGTACACTAATCGTATTTCACAAAGTCGCATCATTATCGCATTTGCTTCTATTTTTATTCTCTTTATATCTGCCCCAGTTTTTAATTAGCGTAGTTGCAGGTTTTGATTGATTGAGGGCTATGAAGAAGACAGAGTAGGCGTGTAGAAGTAGTAGTATATCTTTAGGGAATAAGAGAAATCTGAAAATTGACTCTCATCAATGTCTAATAAAATGCACTACTTTTACCAATAGAAAAATGTCTAATTTGTGCATCAATTTGAATTTTACCAATACCTGTGCTGTGCCAGTGAGTGAGTGAGTGAGTGAGAGGAAAAACGCGACCCTTGTCATGCAACAAAGTCACCTGCTACGAACTTAATTCTGGAGCTACTGGCCAGTACCAGAATAAAACTAACCTAAAAGTTCTTCCTCCAAAAGGGCTGTTTCTTGCATGAGCTTGCGTAAGAGCTCGGATCCTATCTTGTACTGTTCAATGCACCAAACAACGGTCCTGAGATCGCTTACTCTTTTTCGGGTAGCCTCAACCTGTGAGAAATTGTTGTAACTTGTAAGTGATAGCAGCTGGACCTGATGTGGGGATAAAAGGTATTTTTCTCGGCAAAGGTTAGAGCAAACATACCAGTGCTTCTTCAGATTCCTTCAAGTACATTTTCAAGAGGGGTAAAGGTTGAAACTCCTCAATCAACTCAAATAGGCATATAAATTTTATCGCCTCAACTTGATGCTTCTTTGCGATAAGATTACGAATTACATCTGCGAAATGTAGAATTATAAACTGCAGGTTGTATCGCATCGAATGAGACACAGAAGAATAAATCTGTACAACTCCATTAACTCAAGAAGTACTCAAAAGGCAAACAAAGCAGGGCACCAAACATATATCCAAAAAGACCTGAAGCTTATAATTCTTGACCAACTTCAATCGGTTACTTTCTACACATCTTTCGCAACAAATTTTATTGATTTCCACACAGAAACTTAACATAAATTGCAAAGGAAGTGTGCATTATGACAAGTTTAAGCAGAGGTAGTCAGCAGCACAACTTACTTAAACAACAACAGGAATTAGATGAATAATACAGAAAGCTATAAGAATCCTGATTATCAGAAACTTACCAGGGACCTCGTTCTTCAAACCAAGGAGACGAATCAATGAAGGAGCATTGTTATATGCAGCAACAATCTCCAGACAGCTTAGCAACATACGAGTATTAAAACCAGAGTCCAATCCATACGAGGTCACAAGCAGCAAATATGCCAGAACCTCCAAATAATGGCCAGCATCAATTCTCATCTTCTTCCGCCACTGAACTTCAAGTTTCATCGCCTCAGCTCTCACATGAGGTTTGATTATAGGTGACACTTTCATCAGCTGCTCTAGCAAAAGATTGCAGCTCCTTTTCACAACACACCCTTCAAACTCAACCTTACCTTTCTGCAAAGGGTAAAATCCTTCTAATCCATCCAAAACGAGTTTCGCTGGGTCCAGAGCCAATCGAAGAGAGCTAGCTAACTTCTCCCTCATCTTGTCATGATACTAACTGTTCTCATTCAAGAAAACCTGCAGTGCTTTCCCCTTCACAAGTGAAACAATCCCAGGAAGTTGAAGACCCACAAGATTAACAAACTTCCAATACTGGTCCTCCTTAGCTCTCTTCATAATTCTATCCTTAACAACAGCCCTCCCCTCACACTCTTTCACCTCCACCTTCATCTTCATCTTACGCTCACTCTCATTCACTTTCTGTTCTCTCATCTCAATCTCTCTTGCCCTCTTTTCTAGGGTTTGCACAGACTCTTGCATTCTAGCCAACTCCTTTTCTTGGGTTTCTTTCTGTTCCTTTTCTCTCACCTCAATTTCCCTTGCCCTCTTTTCTAGGGTTTCCTGAAATGCACCCAATTCTTGTTCTTTCACCTTCATTGCCCCTTAAATTGAAAAATAAAAGTTGCAAACTTTTTAGGTTTAGGTTTAGCTAAAGAAGTGATAACCCATAGCAGAGGCAGTAAATTTAGCATAAACGAATTAACAAAGGTCGCTTACCAGAGATTTTATCAGCCAATTTGAGTTCTTGCTCATTCAATTGCTTCTCCTTCAACTCAATCTCTTTGCGCCGCTCATCACACTTCTCCTCTTTCACTCTTACTTCTGTCAAAACCAAATCAACTCTCTTCTCTTTGGCTTCAAGCTCTCTCTCCCTCTTGTTTAGTGACTCTTGCAATTCCTGCAATTCTTTCTCTTTGGCTTGAAGCTGTTCCGCGCACTCTTGGCTGCAACTGGGGCTGGAATCCAAATCATCTCTGATTTCTTCCCATTGTAGAGTAAATTGAAGAGCTGAAGATGCGTCGTTATGAAACTGGTCAAGGGTTTGGCCAAAATTTTGCTGGCTTAACTCTACTTGTTTCAACTCTGAAAAAATCTCCTCCATTATTAAATTATAACAAAAATAATCCTTGCACAGACCTAAATACTCCTACCCATTTTCGTTTTCTGCAGATTCATGCTTCATGCTTAAAACAGTATATCTTTTCCTTTTCCTTTTCCTTTTTTTCTTCAAGTGTTTTATTGCAAATATACATGACCCAGTCGAATAAAGATATAAAAAAATAAAATTCAAGAAACCTGAACCGCATCGAATAAATTTGGGAAAAGCAATGTTTAAAATTTCCCATTGCGTTAGAATGGGAAACCTCATAATCTGTATAATCTGTATGATTTTTGTAGCTGTTGCTGGCAAGTATTTTTTGTAATCCAACAAATAATTTTTCGTTCGTCAGGGCTCAACACTTCATTCTTTTAACACGAAACTTCCCATGTTTTTCTTTTCTTCCAAGGTACCTGCCTGCCTGACTCAGAAGTTAGTCATCTACTCCTACACCATAGTCAGATAATCAGATTACTTACAACTTACAAGCATGTTACATAGCACCAAACAAAAACACAGGAAACTAGACCTACATCACAACTGCCCATAAGCTACAGCCTACACGTCTATCCTGACTAAGATTAACGACGCCGCTTGTTTCTATCCTGCCTTTCCCCTTGATTCCTGAAGCTCAGGCCGTCTTCTCGTGGTCGAACTATAGGAGGAGCAGGAGCTTGTAGTTTCTCCTTTTCCTTTTCCATTTCTGCTATTCGCTTCATAATGTTACCAACGAGAAATCCGGCATTAATCTTGTAATCTGCTACACACTCCAGAATCGATCTCATGGCAGCTATTTGTCTGTCTATGGTCTTGCACTGCAAAAAAAAAGAGCCTAAATTTAGCACACAATCCTTCCAAATTTAAAAGCATGCATTTGTCTGACGTGTGAACGTAATTGAATCACTGCATAGGAATCGGCATACCTTTGCTTCAGGAGAATGCCTTGCATTACTGGATTTAATGGTGTCCACAATTGCATTCCTGGTGTGTTTTACAAAAAAGTTTTCAGGAGGAAACTTGTTAATGAGCCTAAAAGCACAGCTAAATCTAGCAGCCTCAATATACTGCTTCCTCATATCGAGATTCTTGATAAACTCTGCAAAATGAGGGGGAAATGATAACTTCAGACCATTTCATGAGAAACACAACCTATATAACCACTCAAAATTGCCAGAAAAGTTACCATCTATCTTATCAGCGAAACCAAGAGCTTGACAAATTTCAGGAGCCTGCTTCTGATGAGCAACTGCTCCAGCAAACTTTAAAATTTCATCCCTTTCAAAATAAGATGCCAACCCATAGACAGCCAAGAACAACAAAAATGCTAAAACCTCGATCATGTAGTCAGTTGTCAATCTAATTTTTGTTTTCCAAGCAAGTGCCAACTTACTTGCTTCTTTTTTCAACTGAGGAGTTATTGTTGGTGAGACTTTCATAAGTTGCTCCAATAAAAGAACAATATTCCTCATGACACATTCGCCAAAGCCAGTAGGTTCACTATAATACTCTAGCATCAAACCCAAAACAAAGTCAGGTTGTTCCTTGGACAACTGAACTGCAGCTAGAACATCATGGTCCATCAAGTCATGGCCAGGTACATAATAATCAGTCAGTACAGATGCGATAGTAGCATCATCGGACTGATCATTTGATGACACAGGATTCGCAGGATCCATGATGGGTTCTGGTTGCTCAATTTTTACTTGTGCAGAAACAAAGTTGGTACCTAAGAAAAGAAAGCAAAACAAGAAACCTTCAGCAGAAATTGGAACCAGCTAATGTGACAATATAGTCAAAGCCTTATTGCAAAAACACTGCACCAATGGGCAAACAAACTACGGGAAACCATGAAAAAATATATCATCCACTCTAGGCAGTACAAGAGAATCAAAGAGCACCAAATCCTGTTTTGCTAATTTGTTCTTAAAGGTTAAAACATGAGACAAATATTAGTTAAAAGAAAAACGTTTCAGAGCAATAAAAAGGAACTTACGCAAGTATGTCAGTATGTCAACAATAAAACTGAAGGCCTAGTTCCTACATTGGATGTTCCGGTGCAAAATTTTAAAATAGAACACCTACCGGGCAAATTACCAGCAGATTGGCCTGTCGGAGCAGAGGTACTCACTCTAGGAAATTGGATCGAACTTCCCTGCTCGTTCAATGCTTCGAGTCCCTTCTTGCATTCCTCTATAGACACTTTAAGTGATGCCAGTTCCTTCTCTTTTGATCTGAATTGGACACTTTGATCTTCAATGGACTTTGTAATGACATTAAGCTCCCTTTCTTTCTTTTCAAGATCTTCACTACGAGCTTTGATAGATTTGTCTACCAACATAAATTCTCTTTGTTTCATATCGAGCTCTCGTGAGTGCTGATTGATGAGTTTCTCTTTAGCCTCAAGCTCTGTTGTACTTTCTTGAATCAACACTCTGACCGAATCAAGATGTTTCTGTTTCAAATCAATCAATTTCTCAATTTCGTTGTGCTTTCTCTGTTTCAAATCAAGCTGTTCCTTGCTCTCCTGGAGCGATTTTTCGATTCCATCGAGTTCCTTCTTTTTCGAATCAATTTCATCACAGAAAGTATCCAGCATTTTCAACTTCCTCTTCGTCAACTCAAGGTCATTATTACTTTCTCCAATCAAGTTCCTCAGCTTCTCCAAATCCTTCTCCTTCTTCCCAACCTCTTCTGTTTTCAATTGAAGCTTCCAATTGCAGTCTCCAATCTCCAACTGAATCAAAGTCAATTCCTCTTCCTTGGAACTAAACTTCGACTTAATCAATCTTAATTGTTCTTCCATATCAGGAATCTCTTTCAAATATTCTGCAGCGTTTTTCAGGTTGTTTTCCAGCTCCTGCCCACGCCTATCAACAATTTCTTTCATTTCCATAACCCTTTTCTCTCTCAAAACAAGTGCTTGAGCTTGTTTCATCAAGCAATCTTTTACGGATTCCATATCACCCTCTAAATCCTTCCATTGTAGGGTGAGCAACAGTGCTGTTGAGGCTTGAGTGTTCAACTGATCAAACAGTCTTTGCAGATTCTGTTTTTTGGCATCAGCCAATTTCAAAAGATTTTCTGCATTCTCCATTGAGAACCTGCAAACAGAAAAGAAACAAACTTTACAGAAGAACATGAATTTTAGGGAACTCAACTTTTTCAAAAACCTAATTTTACAAAAACAGAAAACTGATTTTACACGCAAAACTACAAGAATAGACAATTTGTGATTGCAACAGTAAAAAAACAAACTTCAACATAGACAAAACTGGATATCAGATGAAGATCTAAACTTGCCTCTTGCAATTCAAGAACCTACTTTTTCACAAGAGAGAACAAGTCACACTATCTCCCCTCCCTTCAAAAAAAAAAGTCACACTATCTCCCCCTACCACCTTATACTCCAACCCTTTCTAAGTGAGATTAGAAACCAATTTAATTGCGACTAGTTAGCAAATTCCAATTTGTACGGTATATATTTATGTTTACAAGAGCTACAAAATATATTCTTCACCATATTATAGATCGAACCAATAACTTATCTCGTAAAAAAAATAAAAGATTTGTATAGTTATTGAATAATGCGTTTAATTTATTCCTTTATAAAATGATGTCGAGCTTCAATAAAACAATTTGTTATTAATTTTTTAAGTGCCAACCTAACAGGACTTTTGGAATGGAAAAGGAAGAACATGAAAACCCAGACCAGCCACCGTACAATTTCCCACAAAAGGCAGCATAGAAAGAACTCAATGAAGAGGAATGTAAAAGACAAGTTCAAGGAAAAGAGCAAACACTAACTTCCATTTGCCATGCTTTTACATTGCTCTTCAGTGATGAATGGCTGATTCAATATCTTTGAGAAGCCCAACTATCAAAGTTAATAATCATTGATTCATTACGTTTTCCATATTTCAAAATCCCGAAAAATGTATTCAATAAATGTTCTTCCTTTACTGTTTAGATACACAACAAATTCACAATTTCCATTTCTAATGCGCCTTAACATGTTAGCAATACACTGTTATTTGGGTAGAAAAGCAATTCAGATTTCACAACATGGGTTCAACTATCAAGTACTTGTAAACTAAGCAAAACAACCAATAAAAAAGGTTAGGGCTTGCTTCAAGTTATAACTCCGCATCCTAATACTTATACAAACCAACAACAAATTGCCACAGTTCAACCCTACTGAACTAACCTTTTTGCTCCCGCGAGAACAACTCTGTGCAAAACCCACCAAAGAAATTGAGTAGGGCCGAGCGATTAAGTTCCCTTCTTCTGGAGTTCCTACATGGAAAAAAAAAGGAACCAAACATCAGAAAAACCTCTACCACAAAGCAAAAACAAAACAAAACCCATATCAGGAAAATTCATGCTCACAGTACCAAGTTAATGCCGCCGATCCTTAGGCCGTTACCGGTCACTACCCTAACCGTCTAACCGTAGAACAGCACCGGTTTTATTCTGATACTACAATTTAGTATTAGCACTACTATAGAATTCTTACAAGGTAATGCGGTGTCCTAAATCCTAATGAACTACCGCTATAATTTCTCCGGTACTACTCCAGAGTATTTGCCACATTTCCGGCCCATCTTTTCTCTGTTCTCACTTTTTTTTTTCCTTCTTTAATGCATCATTGGTTGGTTCCCTCTGATCGGAGGATTAAAAAGGTTGCTTCTTTCCTCCTCCTCCTCCTCCTCCTCCCTAATCTAACCACGTGAATTTACTGTTGTGTTTGTTTTTACCTATGTGGGTCCCGATATAAGGTGCAGAAAAAATATGAATTCCAGCCAGTTTTTTTTTAAAAAAAAAAATGATTATATTATTAATTTTAACGTTACAGTGCCTCGAACTTATGATCTTACCGTTAGATTTCTACCTAAAAATAAAATAAAATATAATAATAATAATAATATTCCTT
>OY829544.1:52479263-52612625 GCA_963691705.1 Viola odorata
TGGCGTAGTTGCAGGTTTTGATTGATTGAGGCTTATGAAGAAGACAGAGTAGGCGTGTAGAAGTAGTAGTATATCTTTAGGGAATAAGAGAAATCTGAAAATTGACTCTCATCAATGTCTAATAAAATGCACTACTTTTACAAATAGAAAAATGTCTAATTTGTGCATCAATTTGAATTTTACCAATACCTGTGCCTGTGAGTGAGTGAGAGAGAGGAATAGCAGTAAGTGTCGATTACGAAATAGCAGTAAGTGACTGGAACCATGCTCAACTATGCACAGGCTAATGCTAGGAAGGACTTAACAGGGCTTTCTGGAGCAAAAACGCGACCCTTGTCATGCAACAAAGTCATCTGCTACGAACTTAATTCTGGAGCTACTGGCCAGTACCAGAATAAAACTGACCTGAAAGTTCTTCCTCCAAAAGGGCTGTTTCTTGCATGAGCTTGCGTAAGAGCTCGGATCCTATCTTGTACTGTTCAATGCACCAAACAACGGTCCTGAGATCACTTACTCTTTTTCGGGTAGCCTCAACCTGTGAGAAATTGTTGTAACTTGTAAGTGATAGCAGCTGGACCTGATGTGGGGATAAAAGGTATTAATCTCGGCAAAGGTTAGAGCAAACTGCAGGTTGTATCTCATCGAATGAGACACAAAAGAAAAATCATTGAATTGCAAGCCAAACATATTTCATTAGCTAAAATTCAGATGAGCCACATCATTGTGAGAGAACATTTTCTCAAGAAGGACTTGATCATAGAAGGAAATAAAGAACTGGAAGATAGAAGAATAAATCTGTAGAACTCCATTAACTCAAGAAGCACTCAAAAGTCAAACAAAGCAGGGCATAATACATAAACCAAAACGACCTGAAGCTTTTAATTCACGGACAACTTCAATTGGTTTCTACACATATTTCTTGCAACAAATCTTAGTGATTTCCGCACAGCAACTTAACACCAATTACAAAGGAAGTGTGCATTATGACAAAATTAAGCAGAGAGTTAGCAGCACAACTTAACTAAACAACAACAGGAATTATATGAATATGGAAAGCTATAAGAATCCTAGTAATCAGAAACTTACCAGGGACCTCGTTCTTCAAACCAAGGAGACGAATCAATGAAGGAGCATTGCCATATGCAGCAACAGTCTCCAGACAGCTTAGCAACATACGAGTATTAAAACCAGAGTCCAATCCATAAGAGGCTACAAGCATCAAATATGCCAGAACCTCCAAATAATGGCCGGCATCAATTCTCATCTTCTTCCGCCACTGAACTTCAAGTTTCATTGCCTCAGCTCTCACATGAGGTTTGATTATAGGTGACACTTTCATCAGCTGCTCTAGCAAAAGATTGCAGCTCCTTTTCACAACACACCCTTCAAACTCAACCTTACCTTTCTGCAAGGGGTAAAATCCTTCTAATCCATCCAAAACGAGTTTCGCTGGGTCCGGAGCCAATCGAAGAGAGCTAGCTAACTTCTCCCTCATCTTGTCATGATACTCACTGTTCTCATTCAAGAAAACCTGCAGTGCTTTCAGCTTCACAAGTGAAACAATCCCAGGAAGTTGAAGACCCACAAGATTAGCATACTTCCAATACTGGTCCTCCTTAGCTCTCTTCATAATTCTATCCTTAACAACAGCCCTCCCCTCACACTCTTTCACCTCCACCTTCATCTTCATCTTACGCTCACTCTCATTCACTTTCTGTTCTCTCATCACAATCTCTCTTGCCCTCTTTTCGTTTGCACAGACTCTTGCATTCTAGCCAACTCCTTTTCTTTGGTTTCTTTCTGTTCCTTTTCTCTCACCTCAATTTCCCTTGCCCTCTTTTCTAGGGTTTCCTGAAATCCACTCAATTCTTGTTCTTTCACCTTCATTGCGCCTTGAATTCTTTCCAAGTCCTTCTCTTTAGCTTGGATTTCTTGGAATCTCTTCTCGAACTCCTTCTCTTTCGAAAGAAGCTCCTTGGCACCTCCTTCAATGGAAATGCGGGAGGAATCGAAATGATCTTGGATTTCCTTCCAGTCGACATTGAGTAAGAGGACGGAAGAGATGTTATCGTGAAGCTGATTGAAAGTTCGGCGGGGGCTTTCTTGCGCGGATTCCATGAGTTTAAGCTCATTGGAGATCTTTTCCTCCATCAGAGCAAGAAAGAGAAACTTTCTTTGAGTTGCAGAGCAGCAGCACCAAACTGATGTTCAACAAAAGCTGGAAAAGCTGAAAGGACACTGTTGACAATTCATTTACAAAAAAATTCTATGAAAGAGTAAATTTGACGTGGTATTCTCAGAGTATATAAATATTAGAATTTTCACCCCAAAAAATATAATTTCCGTCTTTTTAGAGTTTTCACACATTAAAATAATTATTAATCACGATTTTTAAGTATATTTTTTATATAAAACAACAAGCATTTGGATTGAATTTTAGTAGATCTGGTAAAAAAAATGCATTGAATTTTAGAGCTGCAGAAAGTAAAACAATCCACATGGAGAGTGTTTACTGCAAATACAAACAATCCTCATGTATTAATATTTTGGGTCCAACTTGATAATATTAATAAAAAAATGAAAGATAACGAAATGTGTTGCCACGTTAGATATTTTACATGACGGGGACCTTAACGAATTAAAAAAACATAACGTTAGAAATTTTATTAAATCTAAAAATACATTAGGGACCCAATCGAATTTCTTATAAAATGTTGGGGATCCTGAAGTGTATTTTCCCGCGGATAAAAGACAAAACACTTTTAAAGTGAATAAATACCTATATACCAAAAAATAAAATAAAGAAATACTGTCAATTTAAGCCATAAAATTATTATAAAAAATGTTTTGAAAAGAGTCCTTTTTTATAATATGACATTGTTTTTTCCAGGAGGTGAGGCCTCCAGAGTTAATTACACTACTAATTGCAGTCATAATTGCTAAAACACTTACTAAATAACAATAACAGTAACTGTAATAATGATTCAGATCAAATGAGTAACTTTGATTTTCTTAGAATTCCAGAAGCTAAGTCATTTAAGCAGTCCCTACCTCTTCATCATCAGAGTCCTAACTAGAAGCATTCAAATATATTACAAATTTACAAATATGAAAAAAACACCAAAATAAGAATACAAGTACCATATGATGAACTTGTCAAGGTTAGTAGTCCTACCCTTCGTCATCAGAATCCTAACCGGGAGCATTCAAGTAGCTTACAAGCATGCAAAATCACCAAAATAAGAACAAGGTAACTATATGATGCACTTGCCCAAGTTAGTAGTTGGAGCATGAGCGACAGCACCTGGAGTTGCTTAGGAAGAAAGTGGCATATCAGATGTAGTATCTAATTCTACTCTAGGGCGCTTGTTAATGATGGGAGAAACAGGTGCCTGATCCATGGTGAGAGAAGTTGCAACTGCATGAAAATTGGGCAGGGAATATTTTCTCTCAGCCTTTTTATTTTCCAAGCTGTAATTTGACACGCATTCTAGAGTGGATCTGAGACCTGATACTTCCTTGTCTATGGCCTCGAACTGCAATTAAATTCCCATATTCAACAACACAAACATTTTCCAAATTAGTAATGTTAGTGCAAGAGTGTGTGCGCACCACTGCAATTGTGCACGAATGTGTTTGTGCAGGCAATTGGATTAGTGATTAGGAAGCAAATGATAAAACAAAAGGGTATAGACTACTCGTGCCTGTGTATCCAAGCGTTCCTGCAGTGTCTTCTTGAGTGAACCAAAATACTTTTCCTTTTCCATGAGCTCTTTCCTCAGTTCAGAGGAAGTTCTTTGGATTGTCTCGAGGTGCGCCTCTTTTGATGCAAGCTCTTCACAGCATTCCTCCAGAGATTTCTTAGCTGAAGCAAGGTTCTGCTCTTGTGATTCAAGTTCCTTAGAGCAATCTATAACAGATTTCTGAAGTGAATTGTGTTGTTCATTCATTGTCTTCAGATTCTTGTTACATTCTTCAATGGATAGTTGGACTGACTTCAGATGTTGTTCTTTTAATTCAAGCTCTTCCATTCGTTCTGCAATGGACATCCGAAGAGCATTGAACTCTCTATCTTTCAATTCGATATCTAAACAATATCTTCTCTTTCTTTCTTTTACAGTATGGAGATCTTCACGATATCTTCTTGTGCTTTCCTTTATGGTTCGAAGCTCGCCCTCTTTTGATTTGAGTTCTTCAGCATGCCATTTTGCATTCCTTTGGACTGAATCCAGTTTCTTCTCTTCTTCACAGAGCTTTGTTGAGTGTCCTTCTATAGATTTTTTAATCCATGCCAACTCTGTCTCTTTCACTATGATCTCCCCAGAGCATTGACTAAGGGACTTTTGCATTGCATCATGCTTCTTCTCTTTAGCTTCAAGTTCTTGAGCGTTTTCTGCAATCACCTCTTTAATTGCATCAAGAAGCTTCTTTTTTGAATCAAGCTCTTTTGATTTCTCCAAAATTAGGTCCTGCATTCCATTTAATTCCTTCTCCTTCAAATCAACCTGCTTCAATCGCTCCTCAATCAACATCTGAGCTTCATCTAGTTTCTTGGTTTTCAACGTGAGCTCCTTCTTATGCACCTCAATGCTCATTTGAATTCCAGTCAGGTTCTTCATGTTCAAATCCCTTTCGCAACAATATTCCTCCTGCAACAATTTCCGCTGCTTCTCCATTGACTCAAACTCACTATTGCAATCTGCAATCGACTTCTTTACCTTCTCTAACTCCTTTTCTTTCAACTCAAACTCACTAGTATGATCTGTAACCAGCTTTCCCAGCTTCTCTGCCTCCTTCCTATTCGATTCGAGCTCCCTAGAACACTCCTCGAGCAATTTTTGCACAGAGTCAAGTTGCTCACTTTTAACCTGAATCCCCTTACAACACTCCTCAAATGAACTTTTCACAGAACTCAATTCCCTCTCTTTTAACTCAAGATCATTAGTAAGTTCAGTTACTGACTTTTCAACCAGCCACAAGTGTTTTTTTCTCGCATCGATGTCCTTGTTACACTCTAGAAGCTTCTTTTGCACATCACCTAATTGCTCAATTTTCGAAAGAAGCTCCTTGCTACACTTCGGAAGCTCTTTTCGAACTGAAGTGAGTTGCTTCTCCTTTGAAGAAAGCTCCGCATCACACTCTGAAATTGAGGCTTTTAGCAACTTCAATTGTTCTTCCTTCACAGGAATATCTTTCTGACATTCATCGTACCTTTTCAATTTAATTCCTACCTTTTTATCACGTTCTTCAACGAGTTCCTTCATTTCCAAAACCCTCTTTTCTTGCAAACCAATTTCTTCTGCATGTTTCATCAACCCACTCTTGGCTAAATCAAAATGACTCTGTATATCTGTGCATTGAAGGGAGAATAGCATTGATGCAGAGGCCATTGCCTTCATTTTATCAAACAAATCATGCAAACTTTCTTGCTTTATCTCAGCTATTTTCAAGTGATCCACTGCATTCTCCATTTTGCTAGAACCCTATTTCAAAAGAAAGAACCAAAACTTTTTTTTAAAAAAAAAACTTAAAAGAAACACAAATTAATATTTAGCAGCTTGCTTGATGCTGCAGCTAAAGGTACAAACAATGCACAAGTGAAATCCTTACAAAAGATTCAAACTTTACATTAAAATGATCGAAAAAAAGAAGAAGAAAGGAACAAACTTTACTGTAACATATCAATTTTTTTTTTAATCAGCAGAAAGATATATTGAATTAAATTGTCATGAAGAACATGACTGAAGTTTACAAGACACCGCTTCAAAAGCAGTGCAACAAACGCTCTCAAAAACAAACGCAGCCCCAAAGAAAGGGCAAAGGACTGACTCCCTAGCCCACTATTGGACCTGACTCCTCAACAACCTTTATTTGAGAAAAACCGAGCTTGGATTCACCGATTGAGTAACCATGCCGGGGATTGAAGAACATCGGACATACTGTAGGCGAACCCGTTGTCCTTACTTTTCAACCACCAATGCCACAACGAATAAATCATATTAATACATCTCGAATCATTGTATTCCGTTTGTCTGAACACCACTTCGTTGCGAGTCTTCCATATGGTCCAAATAACCGCATAAAATAGGATTTTCCAAGCCCTACCGGTCTGCTTGTCTGTACACGGTAAATAATTTCCCCACGCTAGCCACATGGCCGAAAGATTTTGAGGCTGGCACCAAACCACCTGTAGCCAACGCATGATAAACTCCCAAATACCCGAAGCTACCTCACAATGCAAGAATAGGTGAGTAACATTCTTCGGTTCCCTGTTGCACATTGGGCAGACATTCAAGTACTCAGGAATCATGTTTCGCCTCATGAGGAAAGTCCTTGTTACAATTCTTTCCGGCAGGGCTAACCAAAGGAAAAATTCCACTCGGTATGGAGCCAGACCAGTCCAACAAGACCGAAGTAGAGGAGCTGACTCAAACCTTGATTCTTCCCATTTCTTGTACCCTGAATTCACTGTGTATGTCCCCGATTGATCTAATTTCCAACGAAGAACCGGTTGTTGTTCTCCCCTGCAGGGAAGTGGTAACTGAGCTCTTAAACAAAACCACTCGTCTCTCTCCCACTCAAACAAACCTCGCCTCCACACAACTTCCCATTCCCACACAGAATCGATCCACGTACCAAATTCCTTGACGGTCCCATACTGATTGCTCGATATATGGTATAGCCGAGGATGCTCCAAGGCCAATGGCTTCTTACCTGCCCAAGTATCCCACCAAAAGACTGTGTTTTTCCCGTCACCAATTTTTATCGAAGTGTTGTCGGTCCACAGTTCAAAGAAGGCACTTCCTCGACCACAAACTCCCAAAATATCACGCCATATTGGGGACATCCTCCCATCCCTATCCTTCCACAAGTCTCCAATGGAAAGGAGGTTGTATTGCCTACGAACGATATCCGCCCACAACTTCCTGCTACCCCTCAGCATCTCCCACACCCATTTGAAAAGCAGCGAAATATTCCGGTCTTGTATCCTCCCAATTCCCAATCCCCCAAGAGTTGTCGACCGCGTCACTTCCTTCCAATTCACCTTAGCCAATCCCTTGTTAATATCGCTGCCACTCCAAAGAAAGCGCCGCATAACTCCTTCACACTGACTAGCGACGGACTTAGGCATCCTGTAAATAGACATGTTATAAATAGGTAGACTCGTTAGCGCTGACTTGATCAACGTCACACGCCCCCCCCCCCCCCCCCCCCCCATCGAGAGAAGATGCCCCTTCCATGTTGAAAGTTTTTTCCTCATTTTCTGGATTAGAAACTCCCACCCTGATTTTCGTCTCGGATTAAAGCCCACCAGAGATCCCAAGTACTTACAAGGGAGTACCTCATACTTACAACCAGATCAAGTAGCTAAGATACCCCCAATCTGCTCACTCAGATTCACCCCTACCAAGGTGCTTTTGTGGAAGTTAACTCGAAGTCTTGAATAGGCGTCGTACCATCTCAAAATACCCTTCACTCCCCGGATCTCCTCCTCATTGTTATTCACAAAAACCAATGTATCGTCCGCAAACTGAAGATGGCTCAGATTCCACCCTGCTGACGGGTTACCTATACCTCTCTGGATCCCCACCTCCTCTGCTCTAACAAATAGACAATGCAACCCCTCCGCTGCAATGTTGAATAAGAACGGCGACATAGAGCATCCCTGTCGAAGGCCTCTACCCACACAGAATTGTCCAGAAGGTGACCCATTAACTAATATAGAAACCTTATTCGTGCTAATGCATTGTTTAATCCAATTCCTCCACTTCCCTCTGAACCCCATATGCCTCATTACGTCATCTAAGTACTCCCATTCGATGGAGTCATAGGCCTTCTCGAAATCCAGCTTAAAAAGCAGCCCTTGTTGTTTCGTCTCCTGCAAGTAATGCACCACCTCATTTGCTGTCATGACACAGTCTAGAGTTTGTCTTCCTTTAATGAATCCATGCTGCACTTCACTAACGACTTTTGTAATTACCTCGCTCAACCGCCTCGCCATGACCTTGGACACAATCTTATAATAACTACTCACTAAGCTTATGGGCCGATATTCACTGAACCTCTTCGCATCGTTAATCTTCGGGATGAGAGTCAAGAACGAAGAATTTGCCCCTGATGGGAATATCCCTGACCTAAAGAATTCCTGAATCAATCTGCAGTAGTCATCCCCGATAATGTGCCATGCCTTTTGCAAAAATCGCATAGAAAATCCATCCAGCCCTGGAGTTTTTTTACCGTCACGATCTTTAACCGCTTCCCAAATTTCTGCACGAGTTACCTCCATTTCCAACCTTGACGCTTCCTCCTCAGTCAGTTTCGAAAATCCCAAATCCTGCATCCGCGGCCTGTTCCAGCGGACGGATCTGAAAAAGGTCTCATAGTACTGAACAGCTGCCCGCTTAATGCCCGCCGGGTCTGTAAGTCTTTCATTAGGCGTCATTATCTCTCTAATGTTGTTCCTTTTCACTGCAATCTTTGCCATCCTATGAAAATACCCAGTGTTTCGATCCCCCTTAATATTCCACTTTAATCTATTCTTTTGCTGCCAATATCTATCAACCCGCTCCGGTTGAGCCCAAACCTTAAGCCTAATGTCATTGTGTTCTCTCTGTTCCTCCTGGGTCAACGGGCGGTCGTCCCCGAGTCGATCAAATGCCTCAAGCCGATCCTGAAGATCTCTTAGATTGGACTCCACATTTCCAAAAACGTCCTTATTCCAAGTCTGAATTTTCTTCTTCAAGTATCGCATCTTATGAATTACCCGGTAATTACCCGGGAACTCGATACCTGCTTCTGACCACCAACCCGCCACCAAATCTTTGAACCCTCTATCCTACCACCACACAGCTAAATCTCTGAATGGTTTGGGGCCCCAATCCACCCTATCATATCTTAGGAATAAAGGCGTGTGGTCTGATCCACTCTTTTCAAGAGCTGATAGTTTGCAATCACTAATGCAATTCATCCACCCTTCTTGAACAAATACCCTATCTATCTTACTCCTGCTAATGGCATTAGACCAGGTAAAATGCCTCCCTACCAGCCTAATGTCTTGCAATCCACACCTGTCCACCCAATCCTGAAACTGGACCATACCCCGAGAATAGTCCCCCTATGCAAGCGATCTGAAGGGACTAGTGCTTCATTGAAATCACCCGCTACTAATACCGGGATCGTAGCGCTCTCTATCTTTCTACCCAAACTCTCCCATAGCTGACCTCGTAACGCAACCTCGTTGGGAACATAAACATTCAAAACTGCACACCTATTATTTTCTGAAAAAATACCCTCTATCCAGATAAATCTGTTACCAACCTCTGAATGATCCATCTGGAAAACTTTAGAATCCCATATCGAAACTAGGCCCCCGATCTCCCAATCGAAGGAGCATAAACCCATCGCGTCTCATTATTCCCTCCTAACTCATGTATAAGAAACTCATCAATTTCTTCTCTCTTACTTTCTTGTAACAAGCAAAACGACGCCTGCTCTCCTTGAAACATTTTCTTTATAAACCGTCTCTTCCTAATTGACAAAATTCCCCTACAATTCCACGAAAATAATTGAACCATTATGTCACTACTGCACTCGCCACCGGAACCGCCTTGCTTCGAACATTGTCCCTTTACACACCAAATCTCTCTCGATCAAAGGCCTTGATTGCTTCTTCATTGGCATGGTCAGTTATCGACAATACACGTCCTATTTCCCAAGTGTCTGTCTCCACCATGTTGGCATCAGCCAGCTTGTTCATGTTCACAATTTCGTTATCCTCCGCCCGAAACACTGACACTTTCGAATTCACAAATGAGCTGACCATGTGTAAACTGCCTGTTTCAGCCGTAATCCTCTTAATCTTATCTCCCTTTCGCCTCGTCGTTACTAGGGGATACTCCACCAGACCCTGTTGAAGAGAAGCTTGCTTCTCCTTTTCCGCCGATCCTGCTTCCTTGATCAAAGAAGGAATATGGTGATCATTGCCACCCATCTCTTCTGCTTCCTCATAATCTCCTACCTCCGACTCCTCATCAGAAGCCTCTTCATCTGACTTAACACATATCCTCAAATCAAGATTGGAAATCTCCCCCTGCATAGGTTCCTCATGGCAACTCACAGTATAGCTAAAGTCCCCAACCTTCACCCGAATATCCTTCTTGACATACAACTGTTCGGTTGTAACTAGAATCCTTGCCACGTCAAACCTTCTACGAGCTAGTGTTTTATCATCCACAGCCACTAGATTCCCTAGCTTCGACCCTATCTTCTCGAAGGTCTCAAATCCCCAGCTCTAGACCGGAACACCCGTGCATTGAACCCAACACAGCCTATCAGCCTTTGAAAGAACCTCTGTCCAGGGGACCACCTTGGAAAACAGGCGCTGGATGCCCTCATTAGTATTCAAAAGTGCTTGATCTCTGTCTTCCTGTCTGTCGAATTCAATCCAAACCAGACCCATACCAAGGATTCTTGTTACACTAGTCCACCCCAAATCAAGCATCAATTCTTGTATTTCTGGGATGTTCTCAATTTTCCTAAGAATGCCCACTACACTCCGAGATGGCCAATCCTTGTTTTCATCCGGAATCTCCAAATCTAAGACCTCAGCATCCTCCACTTCATTCACATTTTCCTCCTCAGATTGACCTATCCGGCCGTCTAGCTGTGAACCCAAATCTTCCTTGGCTACCGACCCCTGCCGGTGATCACTTCCCGTATTGGAAACTGCTTCCTTATAAGCTTGATTGGGTGCAACTTTTTCCTCTGTGCGATCTCTCAATGTTCCTTCCTGGCTCCGCACCCAATATTTTCGACTCGGGTTTGAGCTTGTATTTTCTACGCGATCTTGTTTCAAGTAACCTGACCCCCTTCTCCCAATTCGACCTAAGTTTGCTCTTATGCCCGAAGCTCCTATGTGTTGACGATCAAGAGCTAGTTCCATATCAAACCTATTTTCTACCCAATCAAATCGAACGAAACCAAATCGTTTCCCCGATTTATTCCATATCAAACCTATTTTCTACCCAATCAAATCGAACGAAACCAAATCGTTTCCCCGATTTATTCCTTCTGTTAGGAATAAACACATCCACTAGTCTGCCGAAATGAGGCAGATACCATCTCTGAGTGATTAGGTGTCGGAGCGCTCGATGATCAACATGTAAGGGAAGATTTTCCACGTAATAAGTGATTACATTTGCCAAATTCCGGTTAAAACCGTACATTTTCTTAGTACTCGCCATCGAATAAAATCCGTATAAAAGGAAATTTCACCTCAAAACCTACTGAATTTCACCGATTTTACCTCCACTACCACCTCAGCCTCAGCAAGTGATAAAACTTGCTGATTCCTACCCAAAACAGCCTCCAGGCTCACCCCTTTCTCCGAATACCACGACAATCTAAGCTTGAAATCATACTAAAATCCACATTCTACTATATTACCACAAATATAAGGGCCCACGAAATCCCTTCAATCCAAACCAAGCATAGCAGGAGAGAAATAAATTAAAGGGATGTAGGAAACAAGCCTGGATAGGAGAAAAATTGACCGAAGATCGACGGGTTCGAGTGAAAAGGAGGTGAGGAACGCCGGCGATAATGTAATTGAAAATGGACCCCAGGAACGTGACCGGACCGACGAGACAAGAAGAACGCCGGAGACGACGGTGTCAACGAAGGTCGGGGTGGGCCACACGTTCCGACGCGTGGGAGAGGCACCACGGCGCTCCGGCTGCGCGTAGCGGCGGGTCGGTGACCGGAGTGAGACGTTTCAACTTGCTTCCGCTTCGTCCCGGCCGTCCGCTTCCGTCTGATATGGCGGTGAGAGTAGAAGCTGGCTGGAAAACGGCCCTCCGGTGATAAGAAGAGCTTGGATGAAAGAGAAAAAATGAATAGTAGTTGGACTAAATTGCTACAGAAAAAAGTTGAGAGAAAACGTAAATGCGTAAAAAGTCGTGGATTTTTAATACTTTTGGTGACGTCATCTGTAACATGTCATTTTATAGAGGGAAATCAAAGTTACATGCCATTGGAGCTCCTCCATTTGCTGTGAGAGTGAAAACTCTACAGAGATAGAAACAAAGAACAAAAACAGAGCAAAACCTAACCTTTTGGGTAAAAACCTACTTTTGCACAAAAGAAAATGGATTTTGCACACAATCCTTATGGAGTAACATACCATTTTTCTTCTCAGAATCACACAATTTGTGACTGCAAACAATAAAGAAATGAACTTTACAGTGGAAAACAAATTAAAGAAAAGAAACAAACCTACCTCTTGAAATGGGCCACACTCTTGAGATTGGATGGAGAAGAACAGAGATGTCTTTCTTAGGTGGGTAGGTGGGGTAATCACAAGTTTTACACTCTACTGTTCCTTCAGGATTGTTGTTTGCCCGATCATTATGTTTTTTTGAGGAAGAGGAAGACCAATGTGTTCTTTTTTTTAGGATGAAAGACAAGGCAACAGACTTCAATTAACCCTGCAAACTGTAAAGTTGTACAAATGGAAAAAGAGAGGAAAGAAGTTCTGCTACCAAGTACTCCCTCCGGTCGCGTAAGAATGTCGTTTAAGACATTCTTCCGCGGTCGTTAATCCATGTCGTTCTCCGTTTCCAAGGAATGTTTTCCCATTTTCTGACCTTATCACCCTCGCTCTCTCTCCTCTCCATTTCGCGCTGGGTGCAAGGTAAATCTGGGAGGGAATCGTTTTCAATTTCGGAGGGAAAGTGAAATTGATTTTGGGTGGGAAATGGGAAATTCGGGCGTCAATCATTTCCGACCTCCTATATATTGTGAGTATTTCAATTCAATTTCCAGTTTCTCCATCCCCTCCTTCCAATTTAGGGTTCTTCACGACTTGGGGAGATTGGGTTATGGAAAGTCTTGGTTTTTTGGAGGATTCTCAGATGGAATCCATAGCTCTGTTTGATGATTCCATGAACATGGTAGTTCCAGATTCCATTGGCGATGGTGGAGATGCCGCCGATGCTGGTGTTCAGATTATGGAGGACTCCGGCGACGACGCAAACAATCAGAATGAAGCCATTGTTGATTTCAGGGGTTTGAAGAGGCATTTGCGTACAACACCCTTGAAGGTTATTCATGATTTTGACTTGAACGAGCCATCTGTTGAGGAGAGGTTGTTGGCAGTGAAGTATAAAGGGGAAAGGGATTTCGACCTCAACAAGCTCCCAATTGATGGTACGTTTACCTTGACTGATCCTACTTGGGATGCATGCTTCATTGAAATGGTCAGGCTGTTACTTCCCTCTTACTATTGAAGCAGCCATAGATGTTGTTAGCTTGCGTTGTTGATGACCATTAGGTAATGTGGTTGTAAATATACATTTTGGGCCTCTGTTATGGAGGTTGTAAGGAGGATCTTCGTAAATTAGCTCAACAGTGGTGGTTGATTTTGGATTTTGGGATGAAGAAGTGATGTGCACTTCTCAGAAATTGAGATTCGGACTAATACGTCCATCTCTTCTGTCTGTATGTTGATATCCTGTGTCAAGTAATGAATCATGGTTTTTTTTTTATCTTACTCACTGTTTGTGATAGAATGGATTGTGCAATGGTGGATAACCAGGGTTCAACGTTCCTTAAATTTTGCTCTCAATGATATTAGGTCTGTTTCTACCTTTGTTCAAATCACAAACATGTTGGAATTCATTTTTTTTGGAATTTATTTACACATGGATTTAAAATGCCATTCTGTCTTGCTTTGAATGTATTTAGGCTTGGTAATTCCTTGGATTTCAGTTTGTTTAATTGCTGGAAATATATTTAATTGGAGTTTGGTTTGAATTTATTTTGACTTGGATTTGTTGAAGCCATTCTGTCTTGCTTAAAGTGTAGTTAGGCTTGGTAATTCCTTGGATTTCTGTTTGTTTAATTGCTGCAAATATATTTCCAGCCAGTTTGGTTTAAAGTGTATTTTGGCTTGGTAATACCCAATGAGTTCAGTTTGGTTAATTGCTGGAAATATATTTCCTTTCAGTTTGGTCTGAGTTCATTTTGGGTTGGATTTGTTGAAGCCATTCTGATGTGCTTTGAATGTAGTTAGGCTTGGTAATTTCTTAGATTCCTGTTTCTTTAATTGGTGGAAATATAGTTACTCTGAGCTGCTTTGGATGTCAGTTTGTTTGTGGTTTGGATTGCAATTTGGATTTGTGTATGTTTTGCTTTCAATTTATTTAGGGTGTGGCACTGTCTTAGATTGCAAAGTGTAAAAGAACAGGGGAATGATCTTTCAACACAAACACAAACACAAACTGCATTCTTTTTATTTATTCAATTCCAATTACATATAGGTTGGAATTGTTGGAGCACCTACAGGAAGGAAGGAGGATACATTGGACACAAACCCTAACTCTAATCAGAATCAGAAGCATTAGAGATGGTTGGGATTCCGGCAATGGAATTTCCAAAGTTGTTCAATTCCTGAGCAGCAGCCCTCACGCTCCCAAGTGCCAGATTAATGACATCTCTCTTCTGCTTCAGATGAGCAATTGCCAGAGTCAGATTGTTGATAGCCCTCCCATATGACTCCATTATGCTCAGCGCCAGCCCCTCATGCTCAGGGTCTTCCATTACATCATTCATCCTTGCCTGCAAATCCTCAAGAGTCTCCTCAAGCTCGTCGAGATCAGCTCTGGTTTGGAGACCCCTATTCTCCATCATGACTGTGTCTGTCTCCAGGTGATTTGAGATGAGGCCTGAAAGATCTAGGATGTCCTGCTTCCTGTCCCGTTCCATGGTCGCACACCTGCACAGAGAGAGATCAACAAAGCAAGAAAGATGAGCAGTAGGCAGAGAGTAAGGAGGAGTGTAAACTTGTTGGTGTAATTAGAGAGGCAATAGAGGGTGGTTTATATAGGAAGTAATTAGGGTTACCAAGGGGTACCAAGGGGTTAGCAAGTGTTAGGTTCAGTTAATAAAGGAAACAATGCAACGGCAAAAAAAAGGTTGGGAATGTCAACGGGTATTGGGAATCAACAATTAGTTGCCTTGTTGCAGTTGGATACATCTCTTCCCTTTGTTTGTGTGTTGCAGTTGCAATACAATGCCTCTTCCCTTTGTGTCTCTTCAATGCAACTGTTAATGTGAAATGTTTCAATTCAAAGTAAACACTGTATGTTTGCCTATATCTCTTCCCTATACGTCTCTGTTTTTTATTTACCAATGCATTGTGTTTGCGTTTACACAAACATAAAGGAGAGATGAAGAAGCAACCCATAAATGTCAATGCTTATACACAAAATAGTTATGGAAGCAAGTAAGAATTGAAGATGCATTACACACAATCAGAATTACCAATGCGTTTACACACAACAATCCACAATCAAATCAGATTTTCAATGCATTATACACACAAACATCCACAATCAAAAAATTGGAGGAGATCAGAAATTCCATTGCATTGCACACAAACATCCACAATCAAAAAATTGGAGGAGATCAGAAATTCCATTCATCCTTGCCTGCAAATCAGATATTCCATTGCATTGCACACAAACATCCATAATCAAATCAAGGGAGGAAATAAGAATTACCATTGCATTGGACACAAACATCCACAATCAAATCAAGGGACAGAATCAGATTTTCAATGCATTATACACAAACGTGAAGGAAGAGTTAAAGAGCTTGAAACAAAGTTGCAATGTATACACAAATGTTAACTATGTAACCAAACTGCACACCATTTATCACACAAACATCCACAATCAAAAAATTGAATCAAAATCAGATTTTAACAGCATGCAAGACCCATCATTCTTCACAATTATAGTAATGTAGAGCAACATTAGTTTGCCTAATGACAGTTAGTAATGTGACAACTCTCACCTTCACTAACAGTAGCAAACAGAAGCTTCTACCAAAATGTACAGTGGCATCTAACTAAATACTTCAACCAGAAGTTAGATTGCTAGAGTTACTTCCTACACTAACTAACTACATATCTGAATATGTCCAAAAACTAACCATAGCCAACTGCCGTCCATTGAAAAAGGCCATCAACCACCCAATTTCCTATAAAACAAATTACAAAATTACATGTCAATAGACATTTTCATCACATTGGTTGACTTGCCAAAAAATGCATCTTACTTACAAGGTAATGGTGGAAGATTTGCGGCGGCAGTTGCTAGCAGAACAGGGTCACAGGACAGGCTAGAAGGAAACAATCCTTGCCTAAGCAACTGTTCTTTCTTTAAATGAGGGATTCTGTAGGCATTGGATCCCATAACTTTTAAAATTTCTACCATGCACGACTGTAAAGTGATGAAAATGTTGTTTGCCTTCACCTCTGAGAATTCCAAATAAGCTTTCTTCACTGCTTCCACTAATTGGTTTAGGTTATTTGCACATTTCTTCTCTTGCAATGATTGAATTGCTCTAAAGAAACCTAAGTCAAGTGCATTTAAATCTGGGGAATTGGGTGGCTGACATAACAGTGTAATGTTCAACCCTACACTCTCAACTGCAGTAAGGAAATCAGCATCATCTTCTTGAATATGTGTTTTAGCATTATCTTGCTGGATGAAAATCTGCTGCATGAGGCTATCCCTCGGCCATTTTTCCTTAATGGCTGGTAATATTTGATCAATTATATATTCTCTAATAACTTGCCTATCTATCCTTTCAATGGGCTTAACTTCCAATGTTCCAGCAATCCTATTTGAGCTGGACCTAATAGCAGCTACCTCGTGTACAAGGGGAAACACTCCTATCTTACCATCAAAAGTACAATTCCCATGACAATCAAATCTAGGCCTAGCAACAGCAGCAAGAAACATAATTTTAGGAATGAAATTGGTACTCTTAATGACTCTTACTGGTTCATCTTCATCAGCCAATAGGTAGTATGTCTGCACCTTCCTTGTGGTTTGAAACCATTTCTCATCAATGTGGACCACATTGTGCATCTTAGAGAAACTGTTTCCAGCTGGAGTAGAGTCTGAATCAATCATTGATAGGCAGTGACGAACCCTTTGCATACGGTTTGCCTCTGTTAATGTTGGCTTGATGGTGTTGCTGTGGCGCCTCAACTCTCCAGATTTCAACTTCGAAATCAGATAAGTCTTCGAAACACCCAACTCAGATGCAAGAGACTTAAGTGTTGTTCTATCCCTTAAAGGGAGATCTCTAATCCTTTGGAAGTCAAATTCTACCCTCTTTCTGCCACAATTCTTGACTCTCTTCATTGAAACATTGTGGTTCTCGGACTCCCTGCCCCTTTTCCACAGCCGCTGGATTGAACGGATATTAACATCGTAAATTTCAGCAACCTCAGTTGTTGTGTGCTTGCGTAGCTTTCCATTCACACTCCTTTGAAGAAGCATATTGTAGGCTGCAGTTCTGTCTTCTTCAGAGAGCTCTTTTCTTCTCAATTTCGCACCTACAATTACCACAACACAAATGAAATTGGGAAATCAACAAAGTTTAACAAGTTTCACAATATTGAGGAAGGTGGGAGTAGACTTAACTTGGGACCTCAACGTCAGGTGTTGGGTCTTCATTTTCCCAATTAGGATCTCCATTGCTGTCGTCCACATTTAGGAAAGCTTCGGGCCAACCTTCTTCGTGATATACGTCGGCAGCATCTTCAATTGGATCACAGGACGAAACTGGAGAATGAATTATCTCTGAACTTACAAATGGGTTTAGGTCAAACAAATGGATAGGATCGAAATCGTTAGAACCCATTCCTTTTTACGCTTCACAAATCGAAACAGGAATGTTTCAGCTTTAGAATCGAGTGAGGATATGTGGGAAATGGGAAATAGCCTGTTGGAGAGGCAATTGGAAAGGGAATTGGCAAAACAAATGGGGTCAGACACCATTTTGAACTGGTACCAACGAAGTCAGGGGGGAATTCTAAATTTTGGGACCGGATGAATTCAAAATTTAGGAGGGATTAGTGTTTAGAAATGAAATTGGGTGAAAATTTGGGAGGGAATTGGAGAGGGAATTGGGAAATCTCCATCGTTGCGCGAGTTAAAAATTTGAGAGATGAAGGAGCACTGTAGCTGGACTTCACGCGGTGGTTCAAGGGCAGGCAGGTAATAGCACACACAGGAACAGTAGTTCCTTAATCTGTGTGCCCGGTCGCGAAACGACATTGTTTCGCGACCGGAGGGAGTATGAAATGTATAAATGAAATAAATAAATAAAAATACCTTTTGTCTTTTGTTGGTGGTACCTTTGCATGCTACGAGGGTAGAATGGGGATTCCATGATGCTTCTTCTTTTTTTGGGAAACCATTTATACTTTTAATTACAAATCAAAAACTCCTTAAGAAGAAAAAAAATTTAGTTATCAACTTGATTTTAATTAAAAATTCATACTATCATTTATTTCTTTTTGAGAAAAAATCCATTTTAATTTTGTTAAAAATCAAATATAAATATATTAATTCTGTTATATATTACCATCGATAGCACATATGCATTTCTATAAGAGAAAAAATTATACATAGATAAGTTAAATATTCAAATAAAATTCTTTTTATTTAGTTATCATTAATTTATAATAGACGTGCATACCTTAAAATATAGATACCATCTAGCATTTGCTCAAATTTCTAGCTGAATGGGTCCTCTTTCAACATGTCTCATCAAATGATTTTTTAAACGAACTAAATCGCGTACCCCACACACAATTAGGATAATATATATTGTAAATGAGAAAAATTTATAAGTAAATAAGATAAGATGTGATGAAATAAATAAATTTATATACCAAAAATTAAAATTATATAAATTTTAATATAATTTCACTCATATGAATTTATTTAGGAGTATTGGTTAATTAAAATAAGTGGAACATTGGGATCAATTACTAGGATTAATTTATAGATAAATATAAATTATGAAGTATTTTTAGCACAATTTTTTAGTTATTTTAATGATTGAATCTACATATTAATTATCAAAATTACGAGGATAAACATATCTAAAATAACATTGTTTATTTTTTAGATTAACAAAATGGACCGATTGAGCTGGAGTAAGACAAAAAAATTAGAAAATTGGTTTTGAAAAAATTGAAAAACTTAAAAAATGGCGTCTCCAAAATTTTCTAATTTCCAATGTTAATTTGGAGAATTCCGAAAAAAATAGAAAACTGGAGAATTTTCCATAGTTATCAGAACCGGACTGGACAACGAACCGAAAATGAATTTTTTTTTTGTTCGACCGGATTGACCCATTGGACCATTTTGAACCGTTCACATATCGAACCGTTCAATCTTAGATAATTGAACCGGATTGGTCAATGTAATGGGCCGGCCCATCAAAATAAAATAAAAAAATTTACCAAAACTACGTCGTTTTGGAGAAGCATTGATCCAGCCGGTTCAATCGGAATAGCTGTTTGTTAAAAAACCGACCGATCGAACCCGGATCGCATACATTTCAGGTCCGATTGCTGAATCGAACCAAAAATATAAAAAATCACGATTGAACTGGTTGGACCGGCCTGTCCGGTTCGGTTCTGATAACACGGGAATTTTCTCAGAATTCTCCATTTGAAAAGAAACTGTTATCTAAACACACATCTGGAAAATTCTGCAATCGGAAAAAAATTCCAAAAGTAAACAGCACAAAATATCCAGTATTTTTTTTAACTTTTTTGTAACAACTTCTTGCATAGTGAAGTTAGTCATTGGAGGAGTCCCTACTCTTCAACAGTTACAATGACCTAACTGGAATCATTCAAATTACTTAGTTACAAGCATGTAAAATCAGTAAAACTAAACTAATGCACTTTGTCTAAAAGTTATGTAACGACTTAACAGGGGCATTACGCAGAGATAGAAGCACTCTCCTGCGAAATTTGGTTGCCGGGCACTTGATTCTGTGGCTGTAAAGTGGTTAGTAGCTCAACTAAACGTATTTGGACCTCCATAAGCTGAAGCATCTGCAGTTACTAGGAAAAACTTGGCTTATCAGAAGCTCTATCTACCCTACGGCGCTTGTTACCATTCTTCCCTTGCAGCTGATCCCGGAAATTCAGCCTTTTCTGCTGAGTTGAGCGACTACGAGTGACAGGAGCGGCGAGTGAATGATAGTTTATGCTTTCTGGTGGTGATTCGTCCGCAGGGTTCGATGTTTGCAAGGGGCATCTCTTCTCTGGCTTTTGTTTAACCAGCTCAAAAATGCGATTGGTGAATTTCACGACGTGAGATCTGCATTTAAGCTTGTAATCTGATATGCATTCTAGGATGGATCTTAGAGCTGCTATCTCCTTATCTATGACCTTGCACTGCAATAAAGTCCACAAATTCAACATTTTTTCCACATTGATCTTAGTGCATGACCTGTGACATGGTATGTGTGTGATTGTGATTGTGTGTGTGTGTGTGTGTGTGAAGGCAATTGGATCACTGATTATGTAACATGATCATAAAAGAAAAGGTAAGAGTATATAGGCCTTTGATTCACATGCCTTTGCTTCACATGATTCGCTGCTACTCTCGGAGATGTATGCATCCATGATTGCATTCTCCAAGTAATCTTTAAACAGTTGTAATGGTGGAAACTTGTCAACAAGACCAAATTCACAACTAAATCTGGTAGCTGCTATATGCTGCTTCTTTGCAATGAGGTTCTTAATGAAATCTGCAAAATGAAAAATTAAATTATTTGATTCACACAACAGATGTCATGCCCCTAGCAATGTCACATCGCCAAGATCCACAAAATATACAGTCAAGAAATGGGAATCTGTGTGGAGATGCAGAGGAAGAAGTTGATAAAGTGAATCTGTACTGTCACATGAGAGGATAATATGAACAATATGAACATTACAAACAAACAAAAAGGATAATATGAAAGAATTAAATATGGTAAAAAATTGAACACGACAATATGAATAGTTATGAAGTCCAGATATCAACCCCATATTCTACGTTTGCGTTTAATGCAGGGACTATGCAAAAACTAGTTCTAAAGAGGTATGCTACATATTCCTAATCTTGTACAGAGTCAGGGACGTGATATAGTCCTCATTAGATACGCTTACAACAGGTAGTACATTCCTCAAACAGAACGAACCTTCACTGTCATCAAACACAATATGATCGTTAATGCAACAAAAATGAAGAAACTAGTTCGGTGGAAATATCTAATTTCCACATCTCAAAGCTCCCAACAGAAATGCCTGTGGGGGAAACCGCAAGATGAGGAAGTGCTTATGATCAACGAAAAAGAACAGAATCATTTATGGATCAAGATGCATGCAATGTACAAGAAACATCTAGAACATAGAGATCGCGTTTCTACTCAAGCCCATTTCATTTACTACTACTAAAGTGACTTATATTGCCGATTGATTGTCAGAAACTTACCAGGAATCATGGAAGCGAAACCAAGGGCCCGACATATTTCAGGAGCCTGTTTCTGCAGAATAACAGCTTCAGCAAATCTTAAAAGCTCTTCTTCTATGAAGTAAGGTGACAATTCATACACACCCACGAGGAGCAAAAACGCCAAGACATCATCAGAATTCTGCATCTCCAACTCAGTAGTTGACTTCCAAACCAAGGCTAATTTTCTTGCCTGTTCTTTCACCTGAGGAGTTATTTTTGGCGAGACTTTCATCAATTTCTCCAGTAGAAGAACATTTCTATTCATGGCCCTTGTGGTGAAGCCAATAACTTCATTCTTACATGACCCTTCCAGCATATTCAATACAAAATTTGCTGGGTCTTTAGACAACTGGAGGGAAGCTAAAACTTCATCAGTCGCCAAGTCAGTCTTGGTCACATATTTGTTCAGCTCAGATCGGAAATTCTGATCACTCGTCGTGGCATCAGAATGAAAACAAATTATTGCATTGTTTACCGGCGAATCTTCTGATTGCACATCCTTCAATTGTGAAGAAATAATAAAGCTCCCTGTAAAGTGACAAGAAACAAGAATGAAAATGGATCCAGTCGTCAGTAAACTATAAGCATATTTTTAAGGAAGATTGGAAGCTGAAAAATACTACACAAGGTACAACAAATTATATATCCACCAGATGGAAGGGGGGCATAAGGTAGGATTGTGACTTGTGAGCATTAAAGAGCACAAACACTGATGCTAAATTGTTATTGAAGTTAAATATGAGCAAACACAATGATAAGAAACTGTACTACTCACTTACCAAAATCCAAATACAAAGGAAAAAACACCTTAATTGAAAATTGCTAACAATAGTCATGCAATTCAGATAAACAAATGAACTAACAGGTTTATATTAGAATGCATAAACTAAATACAATGTACAGGGACAAAAACTGTAAAATAGAACTGACCACAATCCTCTTCAACAGCTTCTTTACATTTCTCTTCCAAAGATCTTTGCATTGCCAATAGTTGTTGCTCTTTCAAGTCACATTCCTTCACTTGTTCTTCAAACTGCATCTCTCTCATTTCAAGCCCATCCAAACGCTCTTCTCTTATCTTCTTCAGTGAGTCAAAATATTTCTCCTTTTCTACGTGGTTTTTGCCTAATTCACCATAAGTTGCCTGGATTGATTCTAGTCGTGCCACTTTTGACGCAAGCTCTTCACAGCATTCCTTCAGAGATTTCTTTGCTGAAGCAAGGTTCCGCTCTTTCGATTCAAGTTCCCCGGAGCATTCCAGAATTGATGTTTGTATTGAGGTTTTCTGCTCGTTCAACATACTGAGTTCCTTGCTACATTCTTCAATTGATAACAGGACTGACTTCAGTTCATCATCTTTCAGTTTAAGTTCTTCTCTTCGTTCTTCAATAGACATTCCAATAGTATTGAACTCCCTTTCTTTCAATTCAAGATCTCCACATAATCTTTCTGTTTCTTCTTTTATTATATGGAGCTCCTCTTCTTTTGATTTCAGCTCCTTGGCATGACATTCGGCATTCATCTGGACTGAATCCAATTTCTTCTCTTCTGCACAAAGCTTTGCTGAGTTTTCTTCAGTAGATTTTTTAATCAACCCCAACTGTGTCTCTTTCACCTGGAATTCCTTACAACACTCCTCGAGCGAAGTTTTGGATGAACTCAATTCTCTCTCCTTAAACTCAAGCTCACCACTCACTTCAGTTAATCGCTGCTTTCTCACATCAAGCTCTTCAGAGCATACCTTCAGAGTTTTCTTTGCAGAAGCAAGGCTACTCTCTTTTGATTCAAGTTCCTCCGAGCATTCCAGAATTGATGCTTGTACTGAGGTTTTCTGTTCATTCAATATCTTGAGCTCCTTGCTACATTCTTCAATTGATAACAGGACTGACTTCAGTTCACTATCTTTCACTGTAAGTTCATCTCTTCGCTCTTCGATAGACATTCCAATAGTATTGAACTCCCTTTCTTTCAATTCAAGATCTCCACATATTGTATGGAGCTCCTCTTCTTTTGATTTCAGCTCTTTGGTATGCCATTCTGCATTCCTCATTACTGAATCCAATTTCTTCTCTTCTGAACAAAGCTTTGCTGAGTTTTCTTCGATAGATTTTTTAATCAACCCCAACTGTGTCTCTTTCACCTGGAATTCCTTACAACACTCCTCGAGCGAAGTTTTGGATGAACTCAATTCTCTCTCCTTAAACTCAAGCTCACCACTCACTTCAGTTAATTGCTGCTTTCTCACATCAAGCTCTTCAGAGCATTCCTTCAGAGTTTTCTTTGCAGAAGCAAGGCTACGCTCTTTTGATTCAAGTTCCTCAGAGCATTCCAGAATTGATGCTTGTACTGAGGTTTTCTGTTCATTCAATATCTTGAGCTCCTTGCTACATTCTTCAATTGATAACATGACTGACTTCAGTTCACTATCTTTCACTGTAAGTTCATCTCTTCGCTCTTCAATAGACATTCCAATAGTATTGAACTCCCTTTCTTTCAATTCAAGATCTCCACATATTGTATGAAGCTCCTCTTTTTTTGATATCAGCTCTTTGGTATGCCATTTTGCATTCCTCATTACTGAATCCAATTTCGTCTCTTCTGCACAAAGCTTTGCTGAGTTTTCTTCGGTAGATATTTTAATCAACCCCAACTGTGTTTCTTTCACCTGGAATTCCTTACAACACTCCTCGAACGAAGTTTTGGATGAACTCAATTCTCTCTCCTTAAACTCAAGCTCACCCCTCACTTCAGTTACTGATTTTTCAACCATACCCAACTGCTGCTTTCTCACATCAATCTCCTCCTTAAACTCTTGAAGGTCTTTTTGCGCCAAACCCAACTGCTCTTTTACCAATCGAAGCTTCTCACTACACTCCGCAACATCATCTCGAACCAAAGTCAGTTCCTTTCGCTTCGAACACAACTCCAAATCACACCCCAAACTTGAGGCTTCAAGTACCTTCAATTCTTCTTCCTTTACCGAAACCTCGTTCCAACATTCCTCGACCCTTTTCGACTTAATCTCAACCTCTTTACTGCGTTCATCAACAAGTTCACTCATTTTCAAAATATTCTTTTCTTTCAAATCAATTTCTTGGGCATGTTTCAACAAAAAATTCCTAGCAGATGCAAGATGACTCTCTATATCTTTCCAATGAAGAGTGAGCTGCGGTAACGAAGAGCCTAGCGCCTTTGTTTGATCGAAGGATTTACCCAAATTTTCTTGCTTTATCTCAACCATTTTCAAGCGATTGAATATATTCTCCATTTTCAAGAACCTAAAACCACAAAATGAAAGAGACGAAATCTTTGAGCACAAACCCATAAAGCTCTACTCATTGCTCTAATGCAGTAATAATGCAGCACACAAGCAAGCAAAACCCAAGTGGAAAAAGTACAAAAGTATCAAACTCTATGCTCTATTGATGGAAAAAAAAGAAGGAAAAGAAAGAAACTAACCTCTATTCTCCAGCCCAGAAGAACCAAAGAGAGAGCGACTTTGCTAAACAAACTGATCAAAGTTATGATTCCTCTGGTTGCAATAGAAACGAGGTGCTTTGAAAAGAGTGCAGCGGGAGTGGAGTAGTTCTCTTTCATTCTGAGGTGAGCTTTCCTATAGTGGCTAGGACTATTTTTTTGACACGAGTTGCCAGCTAATAATGACTTTTAAGTTTTTAAGTTTTAAGTTTAATTTTGAAGGTTAGATTTATAAGCGAGTTTTTAAAAATAATTAAATAAATTATATTTTTTTAAAAAAAAATTAACTTATTTATTTATTAAATATAATTTAATAAATATTTTTTTTATAAAATAATTCAATGTACCGCTAGGGATAAAATAATTAAATGATTTAATTTAATAAATCAAGCATTTATATAAAAGGGAAAATAATAGGAATTCGTGATTTGATTGACGGTTTAATTCCTATGTTTTTGTTATCTAATTCTGGTAAATTGGATGGCAAAACTACTTAGAATCCTCTTGTTTGTGCAGATATTCAAGGAGGCAGAAAGAATGGAGAAAAATTATCTCTGGAGCGAAAATCAGACAATCAGCAGTCTTGGCCACAGTCTTGGCCATCAGGCTTGGCCAAGACAGGTGGTCAAGATTGTCAAGGCTAGAAACGTGAGCCAAGACAGGTGGTCAAGATTGTCAAGGCTAGAAACATGATGTGCTAAGAGTCACGGGATTTTGAGTTAAAAGAGTGGATTTGACAGCTAGAGATGAGGAGACGCGATCCAAGATCAAATCCTTTTAATGGATTATCCTCGTTTGAACAAACAATCAAATATTTTATTTAGTTTTGAATTTGAACAATTTAAATTTGTAATTTATAATTTGAACAAGAGTTGGAGTTAGAATAGGATAGCTTGGGCAGCAGCTTCAAAAGCTGCAAGAGGCCACTTAGGATGGTACTCCCTCTCTTCTTCCTCCTCTGTTCACAACAAAATTGCTTTGTATTTTTCCAAATCGCAAATTACAGATTTATTCCCCTTTTATGATTAATAGAATTCTATTTTCTCCATGATTATGTCTAGCTAGAATATCATCATTCTTGGTCATGGCTGATTGAGCAGAATTCTTATGAATCGCGAGGTCTAAGTATTTTTAATAATCTTTATCTCTATAATTATTTATTTTCTAGTTTAACAAATTACTTTCTTGTTAAAATTTAGAATTGACGACTCAAATTTTAGCTTGGAAGTCCTAGTTGAATGAATAATATAATTCAGACCCGACTAACAACCGTAGGCCTCGACTGACAACCGAAGGTAAACTTAAATTAGGCGTTGTCATAGCAACGCTATGGAGATGAAGATGAACAACATTGAACCAATGACCGAAGAATAAGAACACAACTCTCAGAAGTGCCCTGACCAAGAATTCTTATTCTTGAGTTTTCCACGCAGATATTTCAGCTTGGCCAAGATTGACCACAATCTCGTGACCACAAGATTATTTTACTGTTTAACTGTTATTTTCTTATTTTAGTTTCAGAACCAACCAACTAATTTAGTGACAAGGAAGTCAAAATCAAAACTACGAAATCCTAGAGGTCACTGTAGACGATTCTTTTACCGCTTACAAGCCCATTATGGGTAGAGTAAGTTGTAATTTTCCCCCTATTTCACATACATTCATACAACTACTTTTTACGCTCTCAATAGGTGATCATGAGTTTATTTTTTTAAGGAAAAAGTTAATTTTAATTTCGTGAGAAACAATTTTATTGATACTTAAAAATAGAAGTAAGATAAAATCGTTAGTTTCTATGTATATTTATTATCACATGACTTTATAACTCTATAACATGTCATTAAGAGATTTGGCACATATTAATAGGTGGGTATCCACGTCCAAAAGTTGATCTGAACAATTCTATACTTTAGTCCTCGATATTTTGGCACCCAAACTTTATTCTCTCGCACATTGAAAAGCATTAAATTTTAATCTATGTCGTTGATTGTGTGTCGAAGGCATCAAATTTAGTTGTATAAAATATACGAATTTAGGGGTAGGAATACAACTTATCACTCGTCCACAAGGAACTTGCAGATCGTGGTAAGAGGAGAGATCTTTTGGAAAATTATAGTTTCGACTCGACTTCCTCGTCACTGGAGTTAAGGGGTTTTGTTTTTGCAATTAAGATAAACATAGTAATAAAAAGGAACAAAACAAAAATTAAATAAAGAAGCAATCTTAGGCAGAAAGGAATCTTAGCTAAGATTGGTTGTGAACTGATGTGAGGTAAACTCCTGATAAGGGCGAATTCGTAAGCGCATTTCTTGTTTAATCAATCATCGACCTTCAGATTTTCTCCTTCTCTTTCATAACTCTGCTATAGATTGGGAGGAACTCCTTTCCAATTCTGCTTTCCTCCTCTTGAAACCACTTGGCGGGAACTCCCTTTCCTAGTGATCATAGCCAGTGGACACCTTGCTGGTTAAAGGGTTTATCCAATTGGTTGTTGGCTTGAGGCACATGCGTTTTCTCAATGGCGTAGCGAAAGACAGAGTCTAGGCCAAGTTACTCTCAATTCGGAGCCCTAGATTGTCAATCTGGTTAGGTCTATATTGCTCCTAGTCCACTAACTCCTTGCGTCACTCCAGTTTCAACTCATCCCCTTCGTGACTGGCAACAAATTCATCACCTAGCCCAAGATTGATCAAGTCTTAGTCTAGACGGGAACCGGTTTGTTAAAACAGAACTTGAATCGATTACGAACGAGAGGATGTTAAGAACAGATCGGTCTCACGAATCACAAGTGCACTCACTCATCCCTTACCAAGAATTAGGTGTTTAGCTGCTAGACATAATAATTAAGAAAACAAAGAAATAATTGAAGGACATAAAACTAAATTAAATCTGTGATATTCAAATTGAATTATCACAGTGCAAAGTGTTTACAACCCAGAAGTTGGAAGAAGGAAGATCCCGTAATTGACAACCTTCCCTAACCTTTAACAAGGTTAGATTTCCCGCCCCTCACGTTTCTTTCCAAATTCCAAACTTTAAAAAGATAGAAGATAGGGATAAAATCCCAATTGTTCAAATTCGAAACATACAATAAAATAAAATAAACATTCGAAACAGCCGGATTGTTTGTTTGTTCAAATCGGAATCAGAGTAAATCCTTAGAGTCCTCCTAGTAGACGCAACAGCCAGCTGTCGGCTCAATCCAAACGCGTCTTCCTTAATTCCATGACCAGCACGCCTCTTTCTCGGTAATCTTGGCCAAGCCTGCGGCCAAGATTGCTACTCTGTCGCTCAAGGTTGTCATTTCCTTCATTTCTTTCGTTTCCCAAGACTTCCTTCAAAAGATAGTAAATTGACGGGAAAGAGACTGTTTTCACCATAAACAATGTAGTTTAAGATGGTAAAAACGCATGGAAATAAACATCAATCAGTCGTTAGAAATTTTATTCGAAGCCCTAACACTACATTAAAAAATAATATTTTATTATGAAGGTTATCATTAAAAATTATAAATTATCAAAAAAACTAAAAATTATGAAAAATCAGAAAAATGGAGAAAGAAAAAATGATTAAATTATTGATTTTTTTGAATTTTATTAAAAAAATTGAGTTTTAATAATTTTATTTAATTATTCTCACATAAAAACTCAATATTTTTCATCAAAATTTTAAAATTCTTCATATATTTTTGTTCTTTTGTAATTTTTAAAAATTTTAAATTTATAATTTTTCCTAATTTTTTTAATTTTTTTACTTTCTCCTATTTTTTTTAATTTTTAAAAATTATTATCTAAAAAAATTCATTTTCTGATTTTTTTTACTTTTTAATTTTTTTAATTTTAAAAATATTATAATATAAAAAATTATTTTTTTAATGGACCCTTAAGGTTTTGGATGGAAATTCAACAACATAGACTAAAATTTTATGCGTTTTAATACGTTAAGGATTAATTTTTAGAGGCTGAAATGTCAGAGACTAAAATGTAGAAGTATCTATTCCTCATGATTTTATAATATTTTACCTAAAGGTAAACTGGCTAATCATTTTTAATTATTGTTGTTGTTTTTATAGTGAAATTCAAGCCGGGAAAGTAATAACTTCTTAATTCTTTTTTTTTATTTAATTGAAAGATCAATTTTTTTTGAACAAAGTCAATTTTGCAACTGCGCAAGACCAAAAAATAAAAAATACAAGATTGAGAAAACAAATTTAAACAAATAAAACTATCAATATAAATTTTAAATGTTTGTTAAGGATTGTGATATTGGGATTGGATAATTATTATGTTTTGTAATTTTAAAAGTTAGATAATCATTTTTTTATTTTGAATGTTTTCGAAATTTGGATTAGATTATATTAGTGTTTATATGATATATTAATTGAGTTTAATTTAGTATTGATTTTTAAGAAGTTGTTATACTTTCTTAAAACTAAAATTAGGTCTAAATATATAAATAGTATTTTTTTTTATAAAATCAACCGATTCAACTTGTGATCACATATAATTTATGTGTAATAGTATAAAAACTCCTGAACTATACGCGAAAGTCAGAAATCTCCCCTGAACTAAAAAAATTCAAATTGAGCCCCCTGTACTATTGGTCAACGAGGTTCAGGCTTTTGCTGTTAGTCAAACTAACTTTCTGTTAGTTTCTACTGATTGTTGCCGGTTGCAACTGGAAAAAAAATTTAAAAATAGAAAAATTATTAATAAAAATTAAGTATAAAAGCCATAAATCATTTTCATTTTTTTATTTCTTCCTCCTCCTCAGTTTCTTTCATCACAAATTTTTTTTTTCAATTATAAATCATCATTTATTTAGTAATTATAAATTATAAAATTTTCCCAGATCTGGGCATATTAATTGCAACTTTTTCCCCTTTTCAATTGGTTACCAAGCAAGCACACAAGCCGTGTTGCTTATTAAATCCAAACAAAAAAATGAATCCATTCCAACTAAAATCATCGATAATCACAAAGTCAGCATCCACCATTGGCTCCAACGGAATACTTCCCTGAGAACCCCAAACTTGAATGTTAGAGTATGCAATTTGTATATCCTGCAGATCTAAATTTAGACCTTGACCATAAGAGAACATGCTAGTATGACAACTTCCCTTCCAAAAACTAGGAAGAACACTAGACATTATTTCTACTAACATTAAAATACAGTCATACAAGGAACTTGTAGTTGCATTGGAAGGTAACCCACCAAATAATTTGAACTCAAATCCAAGAAAGTAAGGTTTTTTACACATCCCAAAATTCTCTGGAACTACCACGTTGAAAGAATTCTCCCCCCAAATTAACAACTTTCAATGAGCACCAATCGCTCCAATTGTTGGGCAACCGTCCACCAATCACTCCAATTGACAACTTTCAATGAGCACTTTCACCACCATCCAAGTCATGCTCTGTGATGCAGAGGTAAAGTAGTGGAATAGCGGCAGCGCCCAGATCTGGTATGCCTGAAGGAGAAGAAGAAAAAAACAGATCTGGATCTATGCGAAAGTGCCCAGATCTGGATCTTCTGGTCATTGATCTCTATGCCTCAACTTCAATTTTTAATCCTTACCGATCTAGCTTCCCGAAGATGTCCATATCTAAAAAAATTCTATCAAATGAGGAAGATAGATTTTAGAATTGTGTGAGTAAAAAGATTAACATATCTTTAGTATTCAATAAAAGAAAAAAATTAAATTGATTTTACAAGATCTTTGATATATTTTGATGAGGTGCATAAACAAATGCTGTGGGCAGAGAGAGAGGAAAGATGATGAAGGTGAAATATGTTCCTTGATGATAAGATCAAGGGGGAAAAGTTTTGTAAAAGTGAGCCAAAAAAATTATTTTTGTCAAAACAAAAGGTAACCGAGTGTCCAAAAAAGTAAAATTGGTAGATGCAAGTCATATTTGACTGTCCGTTTGATTGACTGACGAAAAAGGGTTGGGCTTCGTTGACTTTAAGTACAAAGGAGGCGGAATAAAAATTTTATAGTCTAGAAATTTATATTTTTCGCGATAGTACAGGAGGACTAAATACTATTACCGTTATAATTTAAGCAGTTAGATATTTCAAACAGATGAGAATGATGAATTAGAATTCGGTCCGGTTCATATAATAACAAAAATAAAGTGTTGCTGCTATCCATTCTCAACAACTACAATCTTATTCTTATGTAGTTGGTAAGCTTCATCATCCACGTCATCATTCCTCTTGCTAATGATCTTGTTTATCATAACTGCATCCTGTAAGTATGCTATGCATTATTTAATTACGTCATTTTTTTATTAATTTAAGGTTTAAGAAAAATCTGTCTGGCTTAATTAGGGTTACAAGAAGGAGTTGAATCCATAAAAATGAGAAGAACATCACTTCAGGAAGTTGTACCTTTTGATTTTGAAAAAGAGGATTGCTTAGTCAACAGGGATTGTACCTTCAGGTGTCCTGCCCGTTGCAGTCAAGTCATTTGCGTTTCTTCCACGTGTCAGTACCGGGTTGGAGGAGTTTCTGCTCAAGACATACTATGTCCTCGCTAATTCATAGGTTGATTTAGAGGGAGTTAGATATTATTAAATTAAATGATAAAGTGACACAATACTCAAACCCCGAACTACCACCAGAGTCTTATTAGCTTTTATTATATGGTAGTGATTTAATAAAGGATCGTTGATTGCACACACAATACTCCAGTTAATTATTCCATGTTTTGGAGTATTTGGCATCAGTTTGCTTCTTGTCGCGGTGGAAATGGATACGGGCATCTCACTGCGATTAAGGAACCCGACATGTTTAACGGGTCAACAGCTCCATCGTTCCGGCAATAGCACAACCCTTCATTGCAATATTTGCTTGCGCAACTTGCCGGACAATACAGTCCACAAATGCCGTCGGATTCACAAATCAGATACTTATACGGATAACCCTCCAGTGAAATCTCTTCGGATTGGATTTCATGTAGATAACCTGTACGAATTTGATTGTAGTTTTCATGCGTAAGATTTGGATCTGGTGCCAAACAGAAAAGAAAAGAAAAGGGCAGGGACCGAACTTACGTGATGCGTTTACCAGTAGAGTCATGAAGAAAGCAAGGTTGGAGGAAGCTCCTCTCATTTTATGTTTTTCTTGTTTGCAACTTTTGGTCTAATGATATGTTTATAAGCAGGGATTAGTTTAATATGATTCATAATTCAAATGGCTTTACACGGAACGAATCATTATATTCATGGGATTTCTTTCCATTCAAATAATTATATATTTGAAAATAACTTTTTCTAGTAATTTATTTTTGTTTCATATTATTAGGTAATTGAATCACAATTATCCATAGAGTTACTAACTTAAAATTAATTATATTTGCATACCTGTGTACATCATATAATAATGTACTATTATTATAAATTAGTTATAAATTCGAATTTCACGTGTGTATATATATTGATGAATATAAAAATATTAATTTAATTTCTTTCCTTTTAAAAAATAAATTTTTTTTTTTTTTGAAAATCAAGACAAATAAACAGTAGAATCCACTTCACTAAAACAATTGAAAAAAGTAATGAAAACTCGAAACGTAAAATCATAAGAGTTTTTAACTTTATAATATTTTTATTGATAACCGAGACACGAAAAATCAAAGTAAAATCAAAACGTTAAATCGTAAGAGTTTATAAATTTATAATATTTTAATCAATTATAAAAAAAATCTTCCTACAGTTTTTGTACTAATTATAAATTTTATTAATTTACTACAAACTTCCACAAGACAATTTAATTTATAAGCAAATTTAAAAAATATAATTGACATCTCATAATCCAAAATTCAAACACAACAACCATAATATGTAGTTGAAATAACAATGTTTAAACATTAAAATAATTAATTTACATGTCCGTGCTTACTGATTTTATTTGTTGGTGGTGTGTGATTGCTAACTTACTATCTAGGGCATGTAGTAGTAGAGATTAGATAAGAATGAAATTATTATTATTATTATTTATTTATTACATATAAAAATTGTATTAATGAAGTCTATTTTAGCAACAACAAAAAAACCCTATTTAGTATATAGAGAAGTGGACATATTATTCAAGCCTTCAACTTGGACCATTTCTTAGCTCTAGAAAATTTAAGAAATGAAAAAAAGTAGAATTGATAAAATTTGTCGTGCTTATTGATTTTATCGATTCTATGAGTTTTCACACGAATCAGTAAAAGTTTGTTAAAATAAATAATTTATTATGATCCAACTCGTTTTGAAAAGTAATATTATAAACTCGTAAGATCGTAAGCATTGAATCAAAATTTTGACAACCTTGTATGTCAATATTTTTTCCCTTGAGCATAAAAATTATATTTTTTTCCCCTGATCATTCTTACCCAATGTACTTAGTGGCCGTTTGGTGTTGAGGGTTGGGTACCCAACCCAACTTTTCTCAACCCAAACGGCAATCAAAGTGTTTGGAAAAAAAATTGCACTGGGCTTATTTGATAAGCCTAGTTCCAAGGTAAGGCCAATTGGCCTTGACTCGCGCTAGAGCATTTTGCTCCAGCCAACCAACCAACTTTGGTTTGGCGTTCTCTCTCTTCTTCTTTTTTTTCTTTTTTCATTTCATTTTAATTTTTTTACTTTATATAACCAACAAAATAAATTAAAAACTAACACAATAAAATCTCTACCTCAAGATAGGGTTGTACAAGAACCGGCCCGGACCGGGAACCGATCCGGAACCGGCCTTTTTTTGACCCTGACCGGACCGATCCGGGCCTCTCTTTTTTTGACCCGGACCGGACCGGACCGGAACTTCCGGTTCGGTCCGGTTCTCCATCCCTCTAAATCCGGGAACCAACCCGGAGAACCGGTAGAACCGGAAGTATATATATAAAAAAATATATAAATATATATATATGTACAATAATATTAAAGTTTCCATTTGGTTCAATGGTTAACTCATCACCTTTTGTATTAAAGGGGAGAGGTTCAAATCCTCTTGGCTCCCACTTTTTTTTTTCTTTCTAAACTTAACTCATTCTCTTTCTTTTTTCCTTCTAAATTATATTAAAATTTCTCATGTATGTATATATTTTTTCTAGTAATATAATTGTAAACTCAATTAAAAATCCTCATTTTTTTCTTTTTATTTGTTATTTTAAATACAAAATTGTATTAAGGATGTTATATGAACTAAGAAATAAATTTTTAATAGCCATTTATATAGTTAAGATGACACATACTAGTAATATATTATTGTAAATTGTAATAGTCATTTATATAGTTAATGTGTATAAAGTAAGACCATTAATTATTAATAATATAGTTTAGGGATTATTATCAATTGTCATAAAATTAAAATTGACTAATTGTTTAGAGTTTTATGCTTTTAATTTAAATTGTATTAATGTTTAAATTACTAATGTATTATGCTTTTTTTCTTTTAAACTCAATTAAAAGTCCTTATTTTTTTCTTTTTATTTGTTACTTTAAATACAGAATTTTATTAAGGATGTTATATTACCTAAGAAAAAAAAATTTAATAGCCATTTATATAGTTAAGATGACACATACTAGTAATATATAGTTGTAAATTGTAATAGCCATTTATATAGTTAATATGTATAAAATAAGACCATTAATTATTAATAATATAGCTATTAATTATTATCAATAAATAATTAAGGTTTCAGTTCTCCAACCTTTAAAATCCGGGAATCGGTAGAACCGGAAATATATATATATATATATATATATATATAGGTATTTGGCAAAGTAAAAAATTAAAAGATCCAGATAGTATTAACACTATTAAATCATTAGGAGACAATCCCTATAATTTTACAAGCCAAATTAGAATTTTATTATTAGGAGTAGACCCAGCAAAAGAAAATACATTTATACAAGATACTGCAGTCAGAAATTTAGAACAGCTCAGTATTACAGATTTCAAGTATATAAAAGAATTTAGTTCAGATTTTGCAAGGTTATTATCACAGACAGGAAAAGCTATGGATGATGAATTGTGCAATAAAAACTTCATCAAATTACCAGGCGATTTAGGTAGATCAATGCATGAGGAATGGAATAGAGATTGTGGTCACATAGTAGACTTAGGAATAGGACCAGGCATATGGTTATTATGATAAAAAGAAAAAATTCCTTAGAAAGAGTACATCTTATAGAAAGGATAAACCTTGGAAAAATAAAGATAGATATGTTAAAAAACCCAGAGATAGGAGTTGCACATGTTTTATCTGTGGGGATCCACAGCATTTAGCAAATAGATGTCCTAATAAGCATAAGAATATAGACAGAACAAACTTAGTAGAACAATTAGGAGAATACGAAATAGAAAATATTAAGACAGATTCCGAAAATGAATCAGTATATAGTATAGCGTCAGAAAATGAACTAGAAAATAGTACAAAAATTACATATACATACATGAATAGAGAACAGAATGAAGAAGTAGTAGAATGCTTACATGAATGGATTAGAAACAGAGGAAATAATCATATAAACTGTTATAACTGTAGACTATATCCAGCCATAGACAGAAGATACCAATGTAATAATTGCTTTAAAGAAATATGTTTTATGTGTATTAAAAAACTATTCCAGATAGAAACAGATATATCAGGAAAAACCATAGAAAGCACTCGTAGTGATACGATAGATGAGACACTTAGGGAACAAATTAAAAGGCATGATGTAGAAATAGAACTCTTGAAACATAGAGTAAAAGAACTTGAAAATCAGAATGAGAAAAAGAAGCAAGTAGATACAGAATCTAGTTATCTCACAGAACAAATTCAGGAAGAATCAGCATTTACCATTAGTAAATGTATAGCAAGTTTAATAACCCTAAAATGTAGACTGTGGTTAGATACAAATACTTTTGTAGAATTAAATGCTATTTTAGATACAGCAAGCTCTATATATATATATATATATATATATATATATATATATATATATGCACAATGATATCAAAATTTCCATTTGGTTTAATGGTTAACACCTCACCTACCATATTAAAGGGTAGAGGTTCAAATCCTCTTGGCTCCCATTTTATTTTTTCCTTCTAAACTTAACTCCTCCTCATAAATACCAAAAAAAAAAAAAAAAATCCGGGTCAGAACCGGAACCGGCCCGGTCCGACCCGGAAAATTCAGAACCGGCCCGGACCGGAAGTGTCCGGTCCGGTCCGGTTCTGTCCTGGCCCAGAACCGGTAATTCCGGTCCGGTCCGGTTCTAGCCCAAGAACCGGCCCGAACCGGACCGTGTACACCCCTACCTCAAGATAAGTAATTTTAGATCCACTTTTCCTATTTTTATTAATTTTTTTAAAATGGGTTTTATACTCCAACTTTTTCCCACCAAATTTTTTTACCAAACACCTCAGGTATCTTACAGCACTTTTAATTTTTTTTACCAAACAACCCACTCCATTTCTTAAAAATCACTTTTCCACCCAACTTTTTTCCACATAATCGGAACGCCAAAACAGACCCTTACTACATTAACATTATCATCAAATATGCTAGTCCTTCGCGATTTATTATGATTGACGTCAAGGAAATTTTCCAAGCCCAAGTCCTAAACCCATTACGTTTGGGCTGAACTTGTTAGCCCATAAGCCCACACCTTATTTTTTTATTCTTTAAATTAATTTTCACCCGAGCAAAACCGATCGGCACCATAAACAAGTTCATTTCATTCAGAAGCAAACGCAGAAAAGAGAGAGAGTAAGAAAAAAATGGTGAGAGAAGTATCAGAGAGTTGCATTGATGGCATCTTGACGGAAATGGTGTCAACTTACTGCGATCGGTTGTATCAGAACAAGTCCGAGCTCGCCGCCCGCCGCATCGAAGCCATCGGCTACCAAGTCGGCCACCAGCTCTCTGAACGATACACCGTGGAACGCCCGCGATTCTCCGACCATCTTGAAGCAATTAAGTTCATATGCAAAGATTTCTGGTCGGAGGTGTTCAAGAAGCAAATCGACAACTTGAAAACAAACCACAGAGTAAGTTTTTTTTCTTCTTTGTTATTGTGATTCGTTGATGGAAAAGTGAACAAACTTGGAATTTAAATCCATTTTGTGGTTCTGTAGGGTACGTTTGTGTTGCAAGACAATAAGTTCCGGTGGGTGGGGAGGATGTCGCCGGATCCGACGGCTGAGAATGAGGGTGGTGATCCTGCGGAAAGCAAGGCTGCCCAAGCAATGAGTATGCATTTGTACTTTCCTTGTGGAATTATAAGGGGGGCACTTTCAAATTTGGGGATTCCTTGCGCTGTTTCAGCTGATATATCGAATCTGCCTGCATGTGAGTAACTTGATCTACTAGTTTTCTCTGTTTTTTTTTTGTTTGATATCTTGAAGCTAAGCAACTCCTGTGAATTGCATGTTTAATGTGAAATCTGCTCTCTTTTTCTCTTGGGATGTCATTGTTTGTTGGCATTAGCATTCTAACTGCTGTGGTTTGTAGATGGGCATATTACATAAAGTCAGTTGACCCTCTGTCATTTGACGTTAAGAAAAGTGACAATATTTTGTAAAGCTTTCAACTTTGTTCTGGTTTCCTCAATGATTGAAGTCTATGCAATATAATGTATAGTTTGAGAAAGGAGTCTTGTGTTAGCATAGTAGAACTCTGCTCATTTAACCTAAGAGGAGAGAGAGTGATAAGTATAGGCTGATGAAGTGATCTTTTGAAAATTTCATGAAGTTAGTTGGTTTGTAACTGGATTTTGGAATATGGTATGGAGAAGGCTATTTCCAGTCATTGCGCTGCTAGGGATTGGATGAGACATTTGCAATATGCAGTGTGCCAAACGAGGAAGGAGGTGATAATTTGGCTGCATCTTTCCAATGTAATTCGTGTTCCAATGGATTGGAGATTGATCAAATGTTGAGAAATCAAGTCAAAGCAAGATAGTGTTGGAGCTTTTTCAGATATTTTTGAAAAGGCAAAATATGAGGGCTGAGTTTGATTTTCTGTGTCTGTGCAATAGCCTTAATTTTGAGGCCAATGTCAGTGTTTCAGTTGATGTTTGTTTTGTGGATAAGAGCCTGGTGGTTTCTGAGCTAAGTAAGGCTGAGAACCAGATTCATATGTAGATTGAGTTCCGGATTCTGTAAATCCATTGGTATTATTTGGGTTTCTAGAGCATGATTGTGAAGGATTGGAAGTTGTTTAGGGTTTAAAGAAAACTAGAGATGTGAAGGGAGTTGACAGCGTGAGGAAAGAAACTTTCTGCGTCTACAGGGTTAGTCATCTACTTGTGATGATGAAGTCTTGTGATGATGAGGTGGATGCATTTACCGATCATGACTAACTTGTCATCTCTGTCCACTCTAAGGGTGCATAGTACGATTTTGTTTATATAATAGAGTACAAAGCATAACTTCAAACACATCATTTACTTTTGGAATACAATCATTGCCTTTTGTCAATTTCATTTTACTTTAGCAGACACAAACTCTCTCAAGCCCTACATTCCAACCTTTATCTCCTTTTATCCTCATGCATTTTCTTAATGACGTCTGGGCTACAAGCACCAAGATTTTTTTTTGCGAATTCTATGCCTTCTTCTTTTTCCTTGTCTTATTATCCTACAATATTGCCTCCATCCACTATTACTAGCCTTGAGTTCCAGCTTTGAAAATTCTGGTCTATTGACCACCTCCATTTTGGTTTTGATTTAATAATTTGAAGTCCAGTATTAGGATCTAGCACTTTCATGTTTTATAGCCACAAGCAACAGAACTTTAATATTGTCAACGATCATTACTTGCAATGGACTGAGTTTTTTGTGCCATCATGCTTGGTGTCATTGCACTGTCAAAAAGTATAACTTTTGGAGGAAACATAATGTGCCTTATTTCTTTCTTTCTGAAGTTGCATGAATATTTATTCTCACCATTTCCTTTGTTATGATTTTGGCACTGAGGAAGAGTTGAAGTTGGGTTTGCCGTAATCTCGTTCTAACTTTACTTGCATCTTGATATCAAATAAACTTTACTTCCATCTTTGTGTTCAAAGCATGAGGATTGCTCGACATGCTTTTCTTTTTGAATAACAATCTCACAGCTCGGGGTTATCCCACTCATGAACAGGTTCATTCGTGATCCGCATAAAAGCCTGATCAACATATTACCCCAAATCCAGGAGGCGTGCTTTGAAGATGTTGTTCTTATAAACAAGTTAGATGCCTAGTTTCCTGACTCATTTTATTTTGGTGTGTACATGTTTTCGTGTTAAGAACATACAGTCCTTCCATAAAACTTGTTCAAAGATGTAAGGTCAGGTTATTTTGTCAAGGAATTAATGTTAACGTACACATCGGAGTAATATTTATGATTTTGTAAGTTCAAGAGTGTTTTTTATTCAAATTTACCCTTATTGAATTCTATTTTGTACGTTACGAAAAGTACACCGATGTGTTGAATTACTCGTTAATTATTCTAGCAAATTCCTGGAAGCTCTCCACATCCACACCTTACTTTTCCCTCAAGAAATTAGAATTCAACGTGAATCTCTTCTACCTAAATTACTAGCTTTTCAATAACAACAAAAACTAACTTATTAAATTAATAAAAATTATAGAATAATTAAAGTTTTTCATTTAGACTTAAGTTAAATCTCCCGACAAATATAACGATTACACGTGGCTTGATTTTTTTGAAATTTATCCCATCACGAGAAATTATTTTCTAACACTAACATAGAATAACACCAACATTAGAGGCCAAATTAGTACAGGATTTGTTGTTCATTAAACTCTCTGTTAGGGTTTTTTTCCTTCTTTCTGGTGGGCATCCATATCCATTGCTTTTACAAGGAAAGGAAGCCATGGACTTCTCCTTCTCCGACCTACCTGAAGATGAGGTGAGACTGATTTTTTCAAGATTGCTTTTGATTGATCTGATTCGTTGCGGTGCGTCTAGCAAGAGATGGAACCAATTAGCTAAAACTGTTAAACCTGCAGATAAGTTGCCATGGATTATGATGCTATACAATGATCGCTCTAAAGAGGATGATGATTATGGGTTACTCTGGTGCCTTTACAATCCATATAAGAGAGATTTTTTTCAGATTAATGGATAAACGCACAGACAGTGATGATAAAGAGAATTTCTTTCAAATCCCAGCCTTGCTTTTCAAGATTTGGTTGGGTTTTGTTCAGAAATTTTCTTTCAATGTTTGCTTACTGTCCTTTTAGTAACAGGATTCTTAAATTACCTGATTTGAATACCCACTCAATTTCCTTCTGCCCATGAAAGCACTTTCCAGCCCTGCTTCTCCTGATTGCTTGTTCCTCTGCTGTGTCTTGTTCTGGTTATTTTGATTGGCATGGATGGTCGGGTCCTAGAATTTGCGTCGGTGTTTGTCGCGCGGGTGATAGAGAATTGGGAATCGACTTGTCATGAGAGTTGCGACGGGTTGAAGGATGTGGCTTATTTGGAAGGGAATCTTTATTGTCTGTTCAAGCATGGGAATTTAGGGATTCGATGTGGCTAATCGAGAATGGCGACTACTCGAGTTTGTTAGCGAAACGAGTGCTTCATTGAATGATTATGCTTTCTTGGTGGTGTCTAATGGACAGCTACCAAGGGTCTTGCGGACAAGTTTTTACATTGATTTCGAGCTACATTACATTTTTGAAATCTTTAGGTTCGACTCGTGTCAGAAGAATTGGGTTTCGGAAGGGACAAAGGTGTTTTTTATACTAGATTGATGCAGGCTGAGGGGGAAATAGGTTTCGCATTTTCGACACCAACGGTAGGAGAAGCTAGTGAACTTGCGGAGACAGTTCATGTTGTTGATGGTTCCAAGTTTGATTGCTTCAAAAGTGGAAAGCGTACTTAAATCTTACAGCAATCCCAACTGGCTGCCGCGTTTGGATGGGAAATCGAGATCCTAAATTCTTGATAAGAATTTGGATCGAGCCTGACCAATTGAGCTTCTAGTTAGTTGATGTTATTTGATGTTGATTAAGATCCTAAATTCTTAGATTTTTAATTTTTGATAAGAATCTGGTGTTCCGACTTGGTGCCCACAGTAACAGCAATCTGCACCTGATGAACCCAAATAGCTTATTCTTTTCAACTAGTTTCCTGACGTGTCTATTTCTGTGGCTCGTCGTGACTCCAATTTTATTGTCCCCCGGCTATTCTTAATTTCCGCTACCCACCCACCTAAAAATCTTATTTTCCATCTCCAGGCTTTTAAAGTTTCAAATTTTACAGTAAACACACCAGTTTACTCTGCAAAATTGGAAGCCAAACTCAAAATCGAGAACCCAGATGTTCCTAGGATGATCGAATTTCGGTCCTACGATCCAATTTTCTACTTCGACAATCCTGACTGGTACATTCTGGCTTCGTCGCACGCTTATGGACGACATTGGGTTCAAACGAGACCGCAAATTTACTGATCGGCAACGAAAACGATACAGTTCTCTGTGTGGGATACTGATCGGCAACGAAAACGATGCTTATGGTTTTTTTCTTTTTTTCACAACTTTTGCTTGTGAAGGTGTAGTCAATTTTTGCAATCCCACCACGAAATATCAAAATATAGACCAGAAGAAAATCATGGTGTTAAAATTTAAAATCCCAATTTTTTTTCCAAATAATCCTATACTACTAATGTGATCTTGCTTAGGGTTAGTAAGCCGGATAACATATGGAGCTTATGGAGGATCTAGCCAAACGAATTTATCTAGCTCACACAAGGCAACCAAAGAAAGAAATAAGGAGAAAGGAATGTTTAGCGGAGATTAAGAGAAATAACTTAGAGATGGAAGGATGAGATGTACCCGGGAATTGTAGGATCGACAAGAGAATTAATTTGATCACACGAACATCCAAGGATTTAAACCATATAGCTTAACATCCACGATTCTTGAAATATGCAATTAATAAACCTTTCTTTCATTCAAGGAAATTTACCCAAAATTACAAACACAATTCGATGTTTCCTCAAGCAAACAATCGGAAGGAGTAATCTCAACTCAACGATTTTTACTCAAAAAAATAAGTGAAGAGTTCAAGGCTTAGGTGATAAGAGAATGAGTATTCTCACTTGACAAATATCACACATAGTCTAAAACTAAGGAGGAAAAGGACACAAAAGAGTTATGTATAGTGGGCATGCAAATTGGGCTTGAAAAGCCCAAAAAAATCCGAAACTAAAGAAGTGGTTGGCGTGATCACGCTAAGAGCTTAGCGTGATTACACCAGACACTTTTTTCTTAGCGTAATCACGCCAAGGATTATGCCCAAAACCCAAAATAACATAAGTGGCTAGCGTGAATCACGCTAAGAGCTCAGCGTGATTACGCTAGACACTCTTTCCTTAGCGTGATCACGCTAAGACCTTAGCGTAATCACGCTAAGTATTCTTCTTTGGCTTGATGCATGGTCACGTGGGCAGCCTTTTCCTTGGCTTTGATAGGTTCTTTCTCTCTCATTTTGCCTTCAAACCATAGGGACAACCCTCTTACTTTGCTTCGTGTGATCGGGCCTGGAGGCAACATGTCTTGAGTATCAAAATTGGCCTTAGAAGGATCCGTGATCACATCAACTCCTTCCCCTTCGAAAGGATTCGTCCTCGAATCCATTTCTTGAGGGTTTTCTTCATCATCGGGGCAGAGACACAGATCATTGACATTGAAGGTATGGCTAATCCCCCCATAGTCGCTTGGAAGATCTAGAACATAGGCGTTGGCGTCGATACGGTGGAGAATTTGAAAATGCCCGTCCCTTCGTGGACTTAGCTTGCTTTATCGTTGGCACAGGAATCGATCTTTGCTCCAATGAAGCCATACCCATTGACTCGGTTCGAAGGAAGTAGGAATCTTGCCCTTATTGCGCTTGGCCATTTCTTTTTCGTTCATGCTTTCAATGTTCTTGCGGACTTGTTCATGGAGTTTCTTAACAGTTGCAGCCTTGGCACTCCCATCTACACACTTAAGAGAACTCAAGGGCAAAGGTGAGAGATCAAGAGGGGTTAAGGGTTTGAACCCGTAAACCACCTCAAAAGGAGAAAACCCAATGGAAGAATGATAAGCATTATTATAGGCAAATTCAACAAACGCAATACAATCTTCCCATTTCACTCCATGTTTAGCAATCATTATACGAAGTAATAAGCCTAAAGTCCTATTCACCACCTTCGTTTGGTCATCCGTTTGAGGGTGACACGTGGTGGAGAAGAGGAGTTTAGTCCCTAACTTCGTCCAAAGAGTCCACCAAAAATGACTTAGGAACTTAGTGTCCCGGTCACTCACAATGCTCTTAGGCATACCATGTAATCGCACCACATGTTGGAAAAATAAAGATGCAATGTGTGGGGTATCATGTGTTTTTGAGCATGGTATAAAATGCGCCATTTTGGAAAAATGATCCACCACAACAAAAATAGAGTCATGGCTATTCCTAGATCTAGGCAAACCCAATACAAAATCCCTAGATAAGTCTACCCATGGATGTTGTGCAACCGGCAAAGGCATGTAAATCGCATGATGTTTAGAGGTGGACTTGGCAGTTTTACAATCAATACATCGATTCACAATGTTAGTCACATCTACTTTCATTCGTGGCCAATAGAAATGAGATTTTAAGGCATGCAAAGTTTTGGCAATACCAAAATGACCACTCAAAGCTCCCCCGTGAGCTTCCAACACAAGCAATTCCCTAATATTAGAGCGTGGTATGCATAATCTATCATATTTGAATAGAAAATTATCATGCTTATAGAAATGCATTTGGGAACCACGTGCACAAGCCGTATATATATCACGGAAATCTTCATCATTCTTATACAATTCAGTCAAATGAGAAAATCCAAATATTTGTGCATCAAGAGAATTCAAGAGAGCATACCTTCGAGAAAGGGCATCGGCTACCACATTCTCCTTGCCTCGTTTGTACTTGATAGTATATGGAAATGCTTCAATGAATTCCACCCACTTGGCATGTCTCTTTTTCAACTTGGCTTGGCCCTTAAGGAATTTGAGGCTTAGGTGGTCGGTGTGGATGACGAATTGGTTGGCTAGGAGATAGTGCTCCCACACCATAAGTGCTCTCACCAAAGCATAGAGCTCCTTGTCATACGTGGAGTAGTTGAGTTGGGCTCCGTTGAGTTTCTCGCTAAAATATGCAATAGGACGCCCCTCTTGAGTTAGGACCACCCCAATTCCAACCCCGCTCGCATCACACTCCAACTCAAACACCTTGGTAAAGTCCGATAAGGCCAAAATAGGAGACTTCGTGAGTCTCTCCTTAAGTTCCTCGAAAGCCTTGGCTTGTCGTTCTCCCCACTCAAATGTGGCATTTTTCTTGGTCAATTCGTTGAGTGGGGCGACGATGGTGGAGAAATTGGGCACAAATCGGCGGTAAAAGCTTGCAAGGCCATGAAAGGATCTCACTTCACCGACATTGTTGGGAATTGGCCAATCCCGTATGGCTTTCACCTTATTCTCATCAACTTGTACCCCATCTACACTCACAACGAAACCAAGGAAGTGAACTCGTTCCAAGCAAAATTCGCACTTAACCAATTTAGCATATAATCGGTGTGTGCGCAAAGTGTCAAATATGACGCGCAAATGGAATACATGTTCCTCAAGAGATGAACTATATACAAGTATATCATCAAAGTATACTACAACATACTTTCCAATGAAATCACGCAAGACATAATTCATTAATCTCATGAAAGTACTAGAGCATTGGATAGACCGAATGGCATTACCAACCACTCATACAAACCGTGTTTGGTTTTGAAGGCGGTCTTCCATTCATCACCCTCATGCATCCGAATTTGGTGGTACCCACTCATGAGATCAAATGTAAGTTTTTTCTACGATACCTAGACTTATTTTTTATCACCAATACCGATCAATATACATAGTTGGATTTAATATAAATTATTCTTGATCATATCATTTATAAAAAAATTCTAAAAAAGGTAACAGGTTAAACATGTGGTTATTTCTTTAACAATTTCTGATCTCTAATGGACCTCTCAATAGGATTTAAACCCAGACGAAGTTCTGATTATCTATCAAAGAAAAAAAACGAATGGATCTTGTAGGATTCCCAAAAAAATCTTCAATTTCTTCTCATCTCCTTCTCACCTAAACAAGTCACATTTTTAATTAAGAAATTAAAAAAAATCAGAACTTATTTATCAATTAAAGGAAATAAAAATCAACTTGTGGGAATTAAAATTTCAAGCACCATAAAATTAATCGTCATCATCGCGATTGCAGCATGCCGTGGATTACTCTGTATCTTTAGATGCTGCTAGGAGGATAAAGAAGAGACCCCCCAAAAAGTAGGTCTCCTGCATTGACATTTTTAACTGTAAATGGCGATTCCAAACCCAACTCTTTTATGGGTTTCTTCTTTTTAATTCTTAGTAATTGAAAATGGAACCTGATCAGTAGGAACATTTTCTTTTTTAATTGCTATCGTCTTATCATTAGTGTAAGGAAATAATTTTTGGGAACCGTGTGGTCGCTAGCCAATGAACACGAGGACGCGGACGAGGACGGGGACGGGTTGAATTATTGATTTGAGAATACTTGGTAGACGGGTTGAATCACTAATGTCCATTTAATGTTTGTTGGAAAAAGGGTAAGATACACCCCTGCATTTGTATCATAGGTCAAGATAAGCCACTACATTTGTAATTGAGTCAAATAAGCCACTGTATTTGTATCACATGTTAGGATAAGCCACTACATTTGTATCATATGTCAAGATAAACCACTACATTTGTAATTGAACCAAATAAGCCACTGCATTTATCCATTTGATCTATATTAACCACTCATCCCTTATACTTTGTTTGGATACATTATTAGACTATGATTACATAGTATTTTTTTTTTTAAATGACATGGCATAAAAATCATGCTCAACATTCATTTTTGCAATAGAAAAATAAAACGTTGAATCAAAATATTCAAAAATAAAAAATCGAGCGAGATCAAAATAATATTCCTTTTTTTAACGATAAAACATCGAGTAAGATCAAAATAATAAACCACTATTTTTGTGCACTCAATTTTATTTATTTTTGAGATCCAACTTTTTATTTTTCAATTGTAAAAATGAGTGTTGGTCATGATTTTTACGTCATGTCATTTAAAAAAGAATACCATGTAAGCATATTCTTATGATATATCCAAACAAGGTATAACTATTTTTAGGGATGAGTGGCTAATGTAGATCAAATTGACAAATGCAGTAGCTTATTTGACTCAATTACAAATGTAGTGGCTTATCCTAACATGTGATACAAATGTAGTGGCTTATTTGACTCAATTACAAATGTAGTGGCTTATCTTAACCTATGATACAAATATAGGGGTGTATTTTACCCTTTTTCCATGTTTGTTTGGTCATGAAATATACAGAGAGGACAGTGAGTATCATATTCTTCACATAAATTTCACACGTACATCTATTAGTTTGTATGGCAAAATCCTAAAAGCAGAGTACTCTTTCCATATCACAAACTAGACAAAATCCAACCAAGAAGCCAAACCAACAAAGAGGAGTTCGATCAATAGCAACTTGTACAATCTTTAGATTACAGAACCATTCCAGCATATGAGCATTTTCTTTCTTTATTCAGGATAAGTTTGGTCGCAACAACAATGTTCTTTATTCAAGATAGCTAAAGGGCTGATGGATAGTTAATCTGCATCTGTTTATTACGTAGGTCAAGTGCAGCGGCAGTTCATCCTTGCAAGCCGATTATACCTGCCGAAAAGAGAGAAAAAAAGCCAGATCGAATTAAGTACCGGTTCTATAATCTGCATGCCACACAGGGTAACACAAAAAATTATGTAAACTGCATCTTTTATATTTCCAATTCCTATGATTGTACGAAAAAATTGACAGCAAAGTAAGTATGTGCATTCTACCAACAAAACTGAACGGTTAAATATATACAGCAAATCTCCATACGGATGCCCAACAATGACTTAAAATCACAACGTGCTCGGAAAAAGCAACAATGTGTTTCAGTTTTACTTAAACCATATGCAAGTTTAGTACTTACCACATGCTATTCTGCCACCAGCATTCCCAGTTGATTTGCTAAGTTCATGTCCACCTGGATATAGGAAAAGAAATTAGTTGATCACAACCCAAAATCAGGTAATTTTTACTTAAGCAAGAGATTAAACTTATACAGGTCAAGCCTCATCTTAGCTTGAGCCATTACTATAAATTGGTAACATGTTACATATTCCTCAGATGACTCAGAGGAAACAGAATGGACCAAAAATTTCATCCTAGTTATGAGAAAAAAAATACTGTAGAACTCAGTTCATACCATCTAATCAATCACTTGCCAACCGCATACCCACAAGAAGAAAATAGGACTTGAGAGTTTCAAGTTGATACTTGAAAAGTAATCTAAAAATTACCTTTGCCAAGATCATCAGGATCTGCGTGCACAACAACAGCCCTTCCAATAATAGAGTTTGGTCCAGTAAGAGGAATCTGGCAGTCAGTAAGTGTGACAGTAACAGTGCCTGAACCAGAAATAAACCAGAGGTGTTACTGACAAAAAGTATTAGCACCCACCAACACAAACTACATATAATATAATTCGACAAGCAACCAGCCCAGTAACAGTAAAAGAAATGCCTAGACAACAAAACTTAAACACAAAAAAACCAGTATCCTGATGATATTTAGTGAAGAAATACACTTGTATATCAGTAACAGAAGGAACTAGAGAAGGCGATGCATACCATCATCACCAGCAGTAACATTTCCCAAATCACCGGCATGACGGATCTCATCCTCAGGGGCACCATGCTCTTTGCCAGCAGGGTTATAATGCGGCCCTACAATCAGAACCACAAATCATTGAGCTTCTGTAAAATGCTAGAAACAGAAAAAATAGAACTCCTATTCTTGTAATTTATCTTTCCTAAAGCTGCAGATAGGATTGTACCAGTGGACATGCAACCATTGGTTGTGTCTCCAAGGGCATGAACGTGGAAGCCATGAAGTCCAGGCTTAAGTCCAGAGATGTTTGCAGTTACGGTAGTTGGGCCTGAACAAGTATCAAAACTAAACTCAGTCATAATCCCAACCAAAAAGAAGAGGTAAGCTTACAACATACATTTTGGAACTGATATTAAAAAGAACATCAAATTACCATCTGCTTCTTGGGTAAAATGCACGGTCCCCTTGACTCCCTCACTACCGCTAAGAACAGCAACAGCCTTCACCATCTTTTTTGTGATCTAAACAAAATAAATGTCAAAAGCGCATGTAAAAACAATTGCCTAAACAACAAAGACCCACACAATAACCTAATCAGATAACAAATAATATCAATTCCATTATATGTATTCCTCCGCTATCATATCCAGCAGCAGAGAGATAGCACAAATGGGTATGACTCAATTCAAAGAACGTATCACATGCTTGGGAAGTACTGAATCATCTTTGTAGTGAACAATGTTAGTCTACCGATACAAGACTAGAGTGATGACAGTGAAACTAACACTTCTGCAAACTTTTCATTAAGATTAACATGGCAGACTAGTGAACAAATCAAATAACTTCAATAATCCCATTGTGCCCATCACTTTCTGATAGGTTATTCAGGTAAAGCCCATATTCCAACCATGAGGGATGATAAAACTATTTTCCTAAAAACTTATCCAAGAAAATGTTAGCATCAGAGTATGCATCAGTTCTTCACAATCCAACTTGGTTTATTACGTGCTATTTTCAGCTGCCTGGCACTAATCCAGCTCTTAGAAAGAGATATATTAGATACCGATAATCACTACTACTAGAAATCTCGATCCGCGAGAGATTAGAATAAGCAACAAACCAATACAAACCAAAAGAAGGAAAGAAACCACAAGAGTCAAATCAGCAAAGAAAATCTAGATCCTTTACAAATAAACGAGGATGGTGTGATCAGATCAAAGAAAATCAAACAAGAAGAGCTGAAGAAAGAATCAAAAATTACCTCAGAGCACCCCTTAGAGAGAGAGAATGAACAAGGTAGTAGACGAAATGGGTTTGGTATGGCCTTTTGGTATGTTGTGGTGGGTGGCAGACTGGCAGTGAGGTGTTGACTGGTCTTATACACAAAATGAAAATTAAATGGAATGGGAGAGGAGGGAGTGGTAATTGGCAATACTTTCTAGTATCTTCGATCCAACAACCTGAGACGCTAGTCCTATGATAAGGAATGGGCTGATGGCCCAAGCCCAATGACGAAGCTGTAATTTCTGCCTTCTCGTCTGTATGTTTTCTAATTGGCTGAAGGGGATTTCTTTAGTTATTTATTTTTACCGATATTTAATTTTTAAATTATTTTTTCAACAAAATAAATGAGAGGAAACTAAAAAAAAAAGAACATATCCACAGCACATAGGTATAAATTTAATAAATGCAATAAATAAATAATAGATAAATATAATTCTCAATAAATAAAAGTGTTTTTTTTTTCTTTTTTGTGAGTTTGAAGTTGGTGTTTAATATAGTGGCTGTTTGGAGTTTGGGGTTGGGTACCCAACCCAATATTTGCCAACCCAAAATGAAATTTTGGTGTTTGTTAAACATTATTCCCGAAATGAAAAAGTGGGTTTTTTGGTGGGGAAATGAGAAAAGTAGGGGGTGAGGGAATGGAGCAAAATGCTCCATTCCGGAAATAAAACTCCATTTGGCCTTCTCTCTCTCCTTTTTTTTTCTTTTTCATTTCATTTTAATTTTTTTACGTTATATAACCAACAAAATAAATTAAAAACTACCCCAATAAAATCTCTATTTCAAGATAAGTAATTTTAGATCCATTTTTCCTATTTTTATTAATTTTTTGAAAATGGGTTTAAGTTGCCAATGTGATTCACGCTAGGCACTTTTTCCTTGGCGTAATCACGCCAAGCCTTAGCGTGATCACGTCAATGATTTTTCTCTCCTCCAACAAAATTGTAAAAAATCTAAAAAAAATGTAAAAATTCACGAAAAAATGTAATTAACCTAAAAATCAAGAAACATTGTAAAAAATTCCAAGAATTCACAAAAAAATTGATTTAATTATGGACAGAAGGGGCTTTTTGCCCGAAAACAATAGTCTAGGGGGGTGAATTTAAAAAAATGAAGTTCAGGGGAGGTTTTTGATTTTCGACGATAGTTCAGGGGTGGTAAAAACTATTTCCCCTATATAAAATCGTGATTTCCTTCTTCTTCTTCACTTTTTTCAGAAATTTCTCTCTCCTCCAACCCGACCCTTTCACCTCCAAAATCGATTTTCTTCTTCGAATCTCCCCCAAATCTTCTCCGAATCCTCTCAAATTTTAACCACACCTTCCCTACATCCATTCCAACAAAACCCATCAATTTATTTCGACATCCATCCGTAAAATCACTCTCAATTTATTTCGGCACAATGTCTTATTTATGGTATATAGATCAATTTTATTAGATATTAGATTATAAATAAATTGATTAAAAATATATATAAAGATAAAAAAATAAAAAAAAATTCAAACACTTAAAATGAATTATGCCCTTTATGGTCATTTTACATCCAAATCATAGTTTTGGATAACTGGACTACCAAACAGCACCCTCCATTTCCCAAATATCATTTTCCCACTGAATTTTTACAATTTTACCAAACAGCACCCTCCATTTCCCAAATGTTGTTTTCCCACTGAACATTTCCTCACTGACCATTTCCCCACTAAACTGGACTGCCAAACAGAACCATAGTAAATGTGCAAATCATTGATCAGAACAGATTCTGAAGCTCCATTCTGTAGCTGAAGTCATTGTCAAGCCCTTTTCTGGAATTCTGCCACAGCTGATTCTCCAACCCTAACTTCCTCACCTCCATCAGTCCCCTCTCAACTGATCATGTTTATGCCATTAATCAATTTTAGCACATGAAGAAACTTCAAATTATATTGTTGATATGCTCTTTTCGAGCGAAAAAAATTTGTTGTTTTTACCATCAACTGCATCGTGCGAAAAGGAACACTTTCCACTGTGATTGATCCAGAAATGCAAGCGTTCTTCAGCAATGTCAGGTTCGATTTGATGGTTTTTCGCTGTTCTCCAGAAATACATCAGCCAAGCCTGCAAATCATGTAGGAACATGTGTAACAGAATCCCTAAGTATATACTGATAGAAGGATCGGTGAAGCGTTTCGAATCACATTTTGTGCTTTCTTCTCTGATCAATAACATCTTCTATTACAAGGTGTTGTGTTCCCATGCATTGCTTCAATTTTCTTGCCAAGGAGCATTAAGAACAGTAGTGTAATATCATTCTGCAGACTTTGAAGGATCCATTTCTGACCCCAAAAGGAAGTTACGTACTCCAATATTAAACATCATGACTACTGCTGTGAAGAAGTTGTAGATCATACCTGCTTAAACCGAACATCGTCGGACTCTTCTTGGCTCAATTCTGAAACAAAAAAAGAGAACATTCATACATTTCCTGTGAGTATTTTTACTAATATTGTACGAAAATCTCTTACGAAATCCTACGTCCACTAATGAACTTACCGAATGCCTCAGTATGTCCCTCGCCAGGTAGTTTAACTTCATCTTCATCCATTCACCGCATGGATACAAGATAATAGATGTCAAGAAATTACAGTCATAATCACAATCGAAAAGAAAGACAACATAGTAAATTCTGAAAAATAGTGTAGAATGGTGTTCTTCTAAGTTTATCGGTCTGCTACATGCTTGGTTGTGATAATGATGTTCGTTGGAATCATAATTTGAAGTCACAGCAACTAATACGTGGTGGAACATGATAGGTTTACATGACAAAGTGTTGATTTTTTTCATCTTAATTTGATGCTTGGTGCGCATAGTTAGCTAACAATTGATGAACATTAGGTAAGAAGCTATCAGATTTAAAGAAACCCGAACCTGATTTCATCCAACGGAAGCATCGCTGCTGCGCCATTGCAAGTGCTACCGCAGCCTCTATCTTTGAGAAAAAAGGAGGAAGAAGAGAATTAGAATAGTCACACTCATTTATACATGCACCAGGCTAGTGTTTCTTGATCAGATGCGAACGAAAGGAACGTATGCAGAGTAAGTAGAATGAAAGTTGTCTGTCTGACGAATCTTTTGATTCTTGTTACATCAATTTGAAACCAGCATAAGTATGAAATTTCCAAAAAACAATAGATGGCAGAAGAACTTTAAATCAGAAGGGTATTACAGAAACCTTTAGTGAAGCCAGTTCCCGCAAACCTCCCTCGACTAAAAGCATGCTTTCGATGTTTCCGTCACCTGTAAGTTCACTCGATTCTCGTACAAGTTTATCTCTAGCTTCTACATCATTGTCTTCTGTAAACAAGCAGATGAGACTGGTGATCATTGAAACTAAGGCACTGACATTTACATAAAATAAAACAAATGCACCAGGTGAATAAGTACTTGTTAAGTTCTCATCTTTAGCTCTCTGCCCAGCCCCTAGTACAACTTCAACTGGAAGAGGAGCAAAGGATGACCAGTATTCATATTTCGCTCCAGCAATGTCAGCAAGAATACCTGCAACAAGTTGGTCGCGGTGAATGCTCGTAAGAGAAGGCAGCACCATGGTAATGATTCCCGAAAAGAATTCCAATTAAAAGATTTACCATATTGGACACAAAAGCTCCAATACCGTGCGAGCCAGCACCTCTTTAGAACAACCTCTTCCTAAGACAAAAACTGCAGATCACATCACTATGAAATGAAAAGAGTACAAATGAAAAGGAAAGGCGAAAAATCTGCTAGCGAAGACAAACCATCTCTTCTTGACTCAGTATCATCCTTTGTGTCATATTCTGAAGGGATTTATATTTCGCTTCGCTTTCTTGAAGCAGCTCCAATGCAGATGTTGCCTCATCCTTTGCAGTCTAAACCATAATTCCTTAAGTGTCATTTAACCATACCAAACCCGGTCATAGCATACGATGGGTAAAGAATGGAAAAATGAAAAACATACATATAAGTCCTCAGTACCTCAGCTTCTATTCTAAGAGCAGCAATCTCTTCAGGTTTACTAATTTGTTCTGCTACTTTTACTGCAGCCTGCGAAAAAACTGTTTCAAATCTCATATTACATGCAAACTTATGCTCCACACCAACATCAATATGTTTTTTACAGACCTCTCTTTGTTGTAGAGCTGCTTCCTTTCTGAAGAATGACAGAGAGAAATAAGAAAGCAAATTAAGAAATGTAAAGGTAGTGGAGAAACATTGGACGTAAAGCTTACCTGCTTAAAAGGCGTGCTTCTAAGCTTACACCTTCACCAAGATTAGCAATCTAAGGATAAAAATGCCACCAGCCAATAAATGATTTTGCAGTAGAGGAACGATTTTAAACACCTAAATAGGGCAATTAGGATTTGAAGACAAAAGAAAAACCAAGAAAAGACCTGCTTCTCAAGCTGCTGGGCTCTTGCCTCTGCTTGCTCGAACTTCTCTGCTGCAAGTCGAAGCTGCACAAGGCATGTACCACAGTCAAGTATTAAACTATTTACACTATCATCACCCAAATTAGCAGTGGACCTCATCTTTTATGGAGCAAAAGTGTTGCAATTGCAGTATCTATGAGAGAGAACTAACTTTCATTACATGCAACTAATCGATAAGGCAATGCACATTCCTAAATACTGAGTTTCGAAAATGATCTTGAGTTGAATAATTGCAAAAGGAGGTATAAGTACATGAAAGATGTGTTTTTCCCCACCTTATCCTGTAATTCTTCATTTTCTTCCTGCAGCATATCAACCTGCAGGAAATTGGAAAATGGTTAACAGAATCCTTATCGCCCACTTCTTGCGAAAATAAACTGAAAATTTCACTAGTGGCTTCTATTGATCCTTGAAGCATTCACATTGCAAGATGGGCTTACCTCGTCTTGTAAAGCAGAATGTGAATTCTGAGATCCAGTATCTCTAAGTTTTATACTCCCCATGTCTATTGACAACCTGCCACAGAAGTTAATTATTACCTCTTATGTTACTCCTCAACGTAAAAACGAGAGATGGTAGTTTAGATTCGAGAGGAACTTTTTAGCCCGATTTTCCAATAGAGTTGCTGGTGTTGGCGTAACCACAGGAGAGATTGGCCTCAGTGATATAGATACACTAGAAGGAATCGGAACTGTCTTAATGGCAGGACGAACAGATGTGGGCTGTTCTGTGAAGCTGGTAGATAACCGGCCAGCAACTGAGTGGCGAACAGACGATGGCTGTTCTACCGAACTGGTGGATGATCGACCATCCAATGCATAACGAGCAGATAGAGGCTGTTCTAGAGAGGATAGAAGCTGGATTGCTGGAGCTAATGATGACAATTGAGATGATGATGGAAGTTCCACGGCATTGACAGATGAACCTCGGCCTCCCAAGCTACTTTGGGTATTCGAAGGCTGATCTTGGCGTATTCGGACTGTCTAAAAACAATAATAAAAGTATATAGTGAAATTGAATTACTTATAAGAAACATATCAACAACTTTCTGCAGTATCATAAAAGAACATCAATGGAACATGATCTACTAATTAGACGCACGTTTCATCTACGAACACAACCCACTAATTGTGAAATGCTAATTACCATAGGAGAGCGCGGTTGCATTGGCTTTCCAGCAGTGTGCCCAATCGACAACATGCTATAATCTTGCAAAGTCTCATCCTGGTCATCTTCATCATCAACTGGCTGGTATATCTTTGCCGGCTCTCGCCTTTGAGGTGCTGCTGCCACTGGCCTGGTCTGCCATTCGCATTTCACAATGCAAGCCTACATCAGAATACTAGAATTCCAGAACTAAACTTCATAACAGATAATTCCTTCATCTACGAAACCAGCTCAGAAAGCAAAGAAAAACACAACCTCATAAATGTGAAATATTAATTACCATAGGAGAGCGCGGTTGCATCGTCTTTCCAGCAGCGCGCCCGATCGACAACATGCTATAGTCTTGCAAAGTCTCATCCTTGTCATCTTCATCATCAACTGGCTGGTATATCTTTGCTGGCTCACGCCTTTGAGCTGCTGCTGCCACTGGCCTGATCTGCCATTCACATTTCACAATGCAAGTCTATATCAGAATACTAGAATTCTAGTACTAAACTTCATAACAGATAATTCCTTCATCTACAAAACCAGCTGGGAAAGCAAAGAAAAACACAACCCCATAAATGTGAAATGCTAATTACCATAGGAGAACGAGGCTGCATTGGCCTTCCAGTCGCATGCCCGACTGTCAACATGCTATAATCTTGCGAACTGTCATCCTTTTCATCCTCATCATCAACAGTCTGGTATGTCTTTACCGGCTCCCGCCTTTGAGCTGCAGCTGCTGGCCTAGTCTGCCATTCACATTTCAAAATGTAACTATATACCACAAGACTAAACTTTAAGACCCCATTAAACCTTTTACTCGAAAACCATGTAAAGACTCAACCTTTAAGCCAGTTAAGCAATTTTTTTCGCTATTTTTTTACCATATAATGACATTACCATGGGAGATTGCTGCCGAATTCTTCTTCCACCGGCAAGGCCAATGCTGCCCATGCTGCTTGGATTATAATCAAGAGAAAGATCATCATCTTCATCCTCCTCATCATCAGTTGTTTGGCTTGACATCACCTGTGCAAGCCTTTGCGCGGCGGCTTTTGTATTTGCTTTTCGCATGTTAGGTGTCCCAACTGATCCTGATCGAACATGGTTCGAAGGTGAAAATGGTGATGCAGGAGCCCCAGGTGTTCCTGTTGAGCTGTTCTGGTTTGTATAAACTGGCCTCATCCTACGCTCCATAACTCCTGCGACAAAATTAAAAAACAAAGCAAAGATCAAAACAGAGAAACAGAGAAACAATTTGACAAACTTGAAAATTGCAAGAACTTGATCTGATTCAACATTTTTTAAGGAATTGCACTAACCCTAGATTGGACCCAAGAATCAATAATTGCAGAAAATGGTATTTGAATTGGTCATGGGCTGAAATGAAAAAGGGTAAAATCAAGAATCAAGAATCAAGATTAGCAACCTTTAATTTAAAGAAAGAAACATAATCAGCTAGTGAGAAGTAGTCAATTGTAATATTAAAGTCCATGAAAGATCATGACTTTGGGAGGTTGTAATTTGCAAAGGAAAGGATCGTTAGGGCACAAGAAATTAAATTAAATTCTTGATTATTTTTTGAGATTCATGTCACTACTTAGACTTTTCAGATTTTTTATTTATTTATTGTAGACAAAAATCTTGTAGGCGCTGGATTCATTATTGTCATCATTTTTGGGCATGATTGGAAAATGAAATGGAACAAATTTTAGTGAAAGGGAAGGATATTGATCCGAATGTTATGGCAAAAATGGAGGGAGGGAATGAAACAAAAGAGGAGGTTTTAACGGGTCTGTTTTGGAAATTATCCTCCAACGCCATTCAACAGTACTAGTTTTATTTTTTGGAAAATAAAAGCAAAATATATTTATATATATAAACAGATTAATGACATTTCTCATTCCTCTACTTCTCAAAATTATTTAATGTCCTCCCTTTACTATAAATGTACATATTGAATCCCTAACTTTTTGTAATGTGTTGTTTTTGGTCCCTCCTCCGTTAAGCACGCACACGTGAATAAAACACTGTCGTTTTGAAATTTGACGTGGCCAAAACTCTGTCATTTAGGAAAAGAAACATGTCACATGTATACTCACCCATGATTGTTCGACGCGCCTCACGTGTCTCTCTCACTGACATAAATTCTAAAAAGGTTGTGGATTCATTTAATACGAGTACCAACCTCCATCTTCCTTTACTCTCTTTCAAATCCTTTCTCCAGCAAAACAAAAACCCTAGACAACTATAGAAGATGACGTTTCTCCTCTAAATTGGTTCTGCCCTAATTTCTTATTATTTTTTCCGAGCCACAAAAAATGAGAGGTGATATAGACGCGTCGTCGTTTCCTTTGTAAGTTTACGCTCTTATTTTCTTGTGTTGTCATCTTTAGCTTAATATTGTCTGTTCCTTTGCCTTATTTGTATGTTCTTTCTATTACGTCTGTTCTTTCTAAATATTTAAATGGGTGAGGACTGATTTTTTATTACTTTCTTATTTTTTTGTGGTCCAAAAATTGTTATTCTAGGGTTGTGTGTTTATGAATCAATGGACAACGCTGAATTAACTGTCTATGTCGGAGGGACGATGGAAGTTCGCAGAGAAAAATATTACTATAAAAGGGCAATGGTTTATAAGAAAAGAACATGTATTGATACACTGTCCTTCATTGGCCTACTTCAAATGTTTAACCATCTAGGTTATAGAAATGTGAGAAAAAATTATTTTAGGGTTAATGGGGAGCAAGAGTATGGGATTAGAGTTATTGAGGTGGACAATGATTCCACAATAATGTCATTCATTAACTTCATTTCCAGGTAGGGAGAGGGTGAAATATATGTTGACTATGTTGATAGGGACCACCCTTACTGGTTTGTAGAAAACCCTAGAGTTGTTTGTGCACAGTTGGGTATAGATACAAAGGGGAAGAAAGTGAATGATGGTAGTGCTGGTAATGTCAGTGATATAGTTAGAGAATTAAATGTGAATGAGACAAATGAAGGTGAGCATATTAATGGTGTAGTAAATGTTCTGAAGGAGATTAAGGATGTATTTCGGGATAAGATAATTGCTTCTATTACACTACCTGATTCTGAAGTTGATAGTGATTTTCCCAATATTAGTGAGGGAGAAGAAGAACGTAAGAAAATGGATAGTGACAGTGAGGAAGGAGATAATGACAGTGAGGAAGGAGGCAGTGATGGTGATTGTGATAAAGGAGATAATGCTACTAAGGAGTGTCATGAGTATGAGGTTATTCTAAACCAAAAGTTAAAGGTGTCAGTAGAGTATTTTGTAGACTGTCCAGAACTCATTGACAATGATGAAGAAGAATTCCAACAAGCTAAGAGACAAGTGTTACAGTTCGCAAAGCAAGGATAGAAGAAACAACCACAAGAGGATGGAGGTCCAAGTGGATTTGTACTAGCAAAAGATGTTAACCAAGATCCACCAAGGAGAGTAGATGATGGGGGAGAGGAAGAAGATCCTTACAACATGATCAACCATGATACAGGAGAAGTTGGTCAGGCTGCAGATGATGATGAACCTAACTTTACAAATGATGTGGGTGAGTTCCTAAATACAAGTGATGAGGAGCATGGGAGGAGGAGAGTGTCAGGAATGAGAGTGAATGAGAAGTTTGAAGTGCCAAAATTCAAGTTGGAAATGCAATTTCTCAATAAAAAGAAATTCAAGAATGTTGTTGATAATTATGGTGTGGTGAGGAAGAAAGACATTAAGTGGGTGAAAAATGACAACAAAAGGTTAAGAGAAATTTGCAAAGAGCCAAATTTCCCGTGGACTATAATGGCTTCTCCCAGTTCTAAAACTCTAAACTGGAGTGTCAAGACTTACATTGCGGAGCACGATGACCGGTGTTGTGAACATGTTAAGAATTCTAGGATCGCGTACAAGGTTATGACTAAACATCTTATGGCGGATAGAGGGGTGTCTGCATTGACAATGACACAAGGAGATTGTTGAAGCTGTGGAAGAAGTTTGCAGTAAAAGTTTCAATGACTCAAGCTAGATGGGCTAAGAAGGAGATAGTTGACACCTTAATTGGTGATGTTAAAAAAGATTTTGAAAGGCTTGAGGATTTTGTAGAGGCTATTAGGAAAGGTAACTCGAGCAATACTGTTAAGTTATATGCACCCGAAGACAAAAAAAAGACAGGAATTGGTTTTTTAGGTTATACATATGCCTAACTGTTGTTTGGAGGGGGGTTAAAAGTAGTTGTAGGCCAATCATGGGTCTAGATGGATGTTTTCTAAAAGGTTATTTCCAAGGATAAGTGCTCAGTGCTATTCAGAGATGCAAATAACTAGATGTATGGACTTTTATGAGTGACAAGTAAAAGGTAACTTCACTAGTATAATGTATTTCTGTCCGTTTTTATATTCAGTCATCATTATAATGTATCAACTGTTATTTCTGACACTAACACTTGCTTGAAAATTCTGTTATGTAAAGCCTTAAAAGAACTTTATGTGACTTAATGCCACGTGTAAAACATAGGAGTTGTACTAGGCATATATTTGTCAAATTGAGGAAACTCCATACCGGTCTAGAACTTCAAAGACCATTCTAGGCAACAACAAAGGCATCAACCGTAGTTAACTACGAGAAAATTTTGAAAAATATGAAGGAAATTTCTGCTGAAGCTGGAGTAGCTTTTGAGAAAGAATCTGAAGCAGTCTTGTAAAGCATTCCAAATAAATTATCACTATAAGTCTGATATTGTGGACAATAATATGTCTAAAACTTTTAATGGATTCATTTTGGAGCACAAGTTCAAGTCAATAGTTTATTTGCTTGAGGGTATTAGACATTTAGAAGTGAAAAGATTTGCTCAAATGAGGCTATTTGAGGATAAATTCAGGATGATATATGGAGATAGAATTTGGGCTAAGATTGAAGATGGCAGAGAAGGTAGTAGGTATTTTCAAATAATTGATCACGTAAGCAAATGTTATGAGGTAATTAGAAGTGGTGATGCACAAGACAAGTATATAATGGACTTGGATGCCAAGAAGTGCAGTTGCAGAATATTTCAGTTAACATATGTTCCATGTGAGCATGCTATGTGTGTGATTATTAGAAGGAGGAAGAGGCTCGAAGACTATGTGTCCAAGTTTTATCAGAAAAAAAAAAGTTTCATTCAACATATGAACTTGACATTGCGTGGGGGAAAGTTTTGGCCAAAGAGTAGAGAGTCAACAGTTTATCCTCCTAAAATGATAAGAAAATATGGAAGACCTAAAAAGGATAGATACCTAGAAGATTGGGAGCCACAAAACTCAGGGAGGACCAGGACCGGTCGTATCATGAGATGTATTGGATGCCAAATAAGGGGATATAACAAGACGACATGTCCAATGATGAAGGTAGATTTTCGCAATAATTTTCTCACATTTAGTTTTTTATTTGTGTACGGAGGGAGTATCATTCAAATCAAAATAATTATTTTACTAAAAATAAACAATTAATTATTTTATTTGATTTGATTCTCCTGTAACAAACATTAATGGCTAGAACAAAAAGACAAATACAAATAATTTAGCTTATCAAAACAAGAACTTCTACAAATTAATAAAATAATGTATGTAATTTTCGGTCTTATTCTCAAGAAAGATAGAAGTTATGGAACTGAATGAATCTAAACTTCGAGTAATCTTCAAGGCATTGCAGATTTCCATTAATAATGGAAGAAGGTGTTTATCCATGGAAATTCTCTTTCATTATAATCTATAAGGAAGAGAATTCCTAGCTCCCGTGAGTAGATTTCTAATTATTGTTCCAAGCTTAATTTGCAGTAATTTGCAGCTATTGACTGAACTTTTCTTCAAATTAATAAAAGCCTTGTATCTATAAAAATAAAAATAAAACTTATTTTTTTCAAATTTTACTTCCTTTCAGAATTAATACATTTGTGATTTTTATTTCCTTTCATAAATAAGGTAAGATTTTTTTTAATTTCCTAATTAAAAATATAATATGTTTAACTTGTTACCTTTTTAAAAAATCTTTACTAATCATATGGTTAAGATTAATTTATATTAAATTTAATAATATGTATTAACCGGGCACCGGCGCCCAAAAAAAATAAACCTGGCCACCATAAAAAGACCCTCGAACCTTATGTTCTTGGGCTAAAAGCCCGGAGGGCTGGCCCGTATAGTATCTATACTATTTTTATTCATTTTTACATACTATTATTCCTAATTTCTACTTAAGATAAAATACCATTGGAAAAAATTTATTTAACTTCTTTGTGTATTTTTATTGGTATTCATGAGTTCTACACAAAAAATAATTATATCATATTTATATTATTTACCTTTAAAAAATTGCTTGGTTGTGTAATACTAGTATTGTTTAAGTGTATGATAATTAGGTATGGTTTGATAGTAATTGATAAATAAAAAAATTAGGTCTAAAGGGTTAAGTTTATGCTTCTAAAAATTAGTTAGGTTCTTAAATAGTTACTTTCCTGATTAGTTTAAAAAATAACGAATTACTATAAGATTTTAGACCTAAACTTAACTCGCTCATTAAGTATTTTTAAGCAGAATCCTTGAAACAAATTAAAAGTTAAAATAATTATTTTTTATATATTAAAATGTTTTTACTTTAATACAATAACAAAATTGAGAAAAAAATATTTAGTTAATAAAAATGATTTGTGAAAACATTAAATAGACACAACAAACTAATTTGTGTATATAAAAAGAGTGAAATAGAAGTAAACTAATTATATCTGTTTTTTTATTTTATTTTTTAAAAGTGAAATATGCACGATATGGTTAATTATTTACTTTTCCTTACATTAATGATTATTGACGTCAACCATTGGAATGATCCTATCCTATCCCAGCAGAAACTCCATCTTCAACGACGACACACACCATCAAGCATCTCCGAAGGGCGAAGACTTCCAACTGAATCAAAACAACCCAGAACACAAATCTTCCTTTTTCATCATCTTTCTTTCCAAATTCTAACTCCTCAATCTAACTCACCAAGAAAAAAGATGCACAATTTCGTAAGAAGGGATATGATAGTTGTCCCTGACCTGCAAAACCCAAATAATTCAACTCTCAAAGATGGAAGCTTTCTCGGTCCGGCACTCTATAATTGGCTATTTGAGTGTCATGGGCTCTTGCACAATGTGACCCTGATCCTGGCTTCCTTTGCTTTTGTGCTCTACTTGGGCTCTCAAGCTAAAAAGAGCTACTCAAGGCTGTCTCATGGGAGATCGCATATCATGATTGCTTATTATGGGAGTCTTTGGCTTGTTAGCTTGCTTAATCTTGCTTGGTGTTGCTCTCAGGTTTGGAAAATCTAGTTCCTTTATGGATTTTTTTTAATTTCTTTGCACTGATCATAAAACCCTTTTGTTTTGGAACTTTGGAGATTTTTTTGTGTTTGTTTGAATTGATGGGGTGTTTTCTTTGTTTGTTGATTGACTAGTTATTATTGCTTTCTTCTTCAAGTGTGATGGTTATCAATTTTGTGCCTGGAAAGTTGCTTATTGCTTTGGTCCTTTGAGTTACAAGGTGATGTGCAAACTTCTTGGTTGCGCGTGGTGATTTTTTTATGGTCTATGGGGATTTTGTTGAATCTATGACTGGTGGTTTTCTGGATTTGATTGCTATTTTATCAGTAGTGGATGACTCTTAGCTTTTAATTGTGTAAGGATACGCGTGCTATGAGTATTTATGCAGAGTTGGGTCGTTTCTTTGTGGGTTATAATGGTTTTCTTTTCATGCCAATTCAGTTTAAATAGGGGGATACTTCATGTTTATGGTAACTGTGATATGGTTTCACGCTTTAGAAAGTCCTTTACACTATCACTAGAAGCATGAGTCCTTTACACCATCACTAGAATAATTTGATGCTTCTGATTATAGGAGGTTTTTTCAGTCTTATAAGTGACGTGATTGGAAGAGTTCCCTTGGCTTGTCAGTTACTACACTTTTCAGGTGTGGGGTGACAAGCAGTACCTAACTCTTGGCTTCCATTTAGGTTTATTGACCAAGTAGGACATTGAAGCTCTTCAGATGTTACAGTAATCATAATCAGTTTGCATGACATTGTCGAACAGAGGAGACTAATATGTATAGTGGACCTCCCAATAGTTTGGGATTTAAGACTGAATGGACTTGAGTTCAGTTTTTAAAGCTATAGTTTAACAAGAAAATTTTGAGTTACTAAACCAGGAGATGCTTCCTTAGGATTCTAAATGTAAACAAAAGTAGACAAGTAGAATGTAGATTGGTTTGTACATAGCGCTTATAGTCCATGTAGGTGATGTTGTTTCTTCAGCATTCCATTTACCAAACTCTGTAGCAGAGTCAGATTATTGATTGGTTGATGCATAATGCTGAGCTTGTTTGTAGGACTCAGACTCAGAGATATCCATAATGCTGATAGGTTACATTTTCCCCCCTGATTTGTTGCCATTTGGCACTGTTCCCCTGTAACTGTCTCTTGCATTCCCTGTATCTTATGCCTTTATGGTCACTCTTTAGTATATCGTTGATACAATAACTTGTGATTTCAGATGAAGTTCTTCCCTTTTCTATGCCAGGTCAATAATAAATGTTAATTCAAATGTTTAATCATGGTTTCCTTGCATCAGCCTCTCTAACTGTTCTATGGATAGATGATAGTACTTAGTTACTGGATCAAATAATCTTCTCTTATGTAATAATCTGTTCCTACTTCCTCCCCGGTCATTTTGGAATAATTCATTGAACCTAAAGTACAAAATGCATACTCTATTGGAGTTTGATCAGCCATAAAGAAAAACAAGTGTCAAAGCATTAGTAGGTTTTATGGTTCTATATTTAGTGCACTGCATCTGTGACCTTTTAGAGAATGGGTTGATTTTTTTCATGATGCATCACATTTGATGCAGTATTTTATGTCATCCTATCCTCATATCTCATAGAACATGGAAGCCATCAGATCACAGAAAAACATGGAAGCCAGCATAGTGTTTCCTTTGACTGCCAATTCTTTGTTTTGAACGTTTTAACTACCAATTTGGATTACTATGGGAGCTTCTTCTTCCTTCTTGTTGTGGCTGGTTCTGCAAAAATCAAGTTAACTACTCTCTATATTGGCACAGGTATGGGAGTGCTCTTCTGGCAAGGAACTATCATGGAATATCTTATCCTTGTTTACCTCATCCGGGATGCTATTTTTAGAAGTAAGCTTGATTGCCTTTTTACTCCAAGGGAATCATGCTAGTGGGCTGGAAGCTTTAACACGGACGTTTGGGGTATCAGCCCTCATTGTAGGTTTGGACATACTTCTCAAGGTATTCCCTTTTCTGCTGAAAATATTTCGTTTGTTTCCTATAGTATTCATTACCTGGCATTGACAAATGAGACTAGCTTCAGAGACAGTATACTCAAAGTTTTCTGGGTTTAGCAAATTGCATTTAATAATCGGCAAACCCATGTGAACTTCTATTTCATCTATTAAAATGCACATGGTAATCGTCTAGGCTTTTCGATGTAGAAAGGGTGATTTTTTGTTTTTTTCCTCTCTTCTTTGCTTTACCTTGGGACCCCAGTTCTTGTAACTGGTTGGGACTTTACATCGGTGCAGACTAGTAGTATATTGTTTGTGGACCTTATATTTTATGCCTTTCTTTGACAGGCAATTTACCTGTTTGGCTTTGGGATTCCTTTGTTCATTGATACTGAGGAACATACACATCACATGAAATGGAGCTTGTGGGTGATCCACAGGCTAGTGCTAACTGCAATCTATGGCATCATAATGTTCATGTATCATTCTAACTGGAGAGAGAGTTTGCCTGGTAAGTTTGATTCATGCATCCATGTTTGGCAAAAAAGTGGTTTCATATCAGTCGTCGCGGTGTCCTTATGGCATTGTGTTTCTCACCTTGTTTCTACAGCAAGACCTGCGTTCTACAAATACATTGTCGTGATGCTCATCTTGAATGCAATGTCACTGTTTGCTTGCGCCATCACTGGCCATGGAGCTCGCTTTGGTTACTGGTAAGTACAGATCTGACCCCATCAACAATACTGTATCACAGCTTGCAGTATGGGTATATATATATATATAGCATTTGCTTTCTTAGTTCTTCCTGCTTTTCCTTATCTTAACAGGTTGTACGGGACCATGATTGTCTGCTACCACGCCTTTTACCTTCCCCTTCTATATGTAACCTTTCTAGCGGACTTTTTCCAGGTCATCATCAACTTTGGTTCAATATATACTTTCAAGCTCTGAACTTTGATTCAAGTGTTCACACGAATTGTACTAACTGATTTGTCATATTGGCTTTGATGGTTACTATGTAGGAGGAAGGCTTGCACCTGGAGAATGTATACTATTCAGAGATGAAAGATGCCGGTTTCTTCGATGATGCCGACTGGGAATGATTTTGGTTAGGCTGTTTCTGTAAATAGTAGTTGATGTACTTTCTAACAAAAATGCACTAATGTAACTTAAGTTTTTCATATGTAAGTGTATAAAATAGTTCAAGCATTTGGTCTTAAATTTTTTGGTGCACCCGTTTGGTTGCAAACTGGCGCTATTTTTCCCACGCCCCACCCTTAGATGTCAGACTATATTTGCTAGTCTCTATGTTTTTTTACTCAGACTCGAACTCAAAACATAAAATAATACTCAAAATAGAAACTTATTTCACCTTAAATGTGAGAAATTGAGAAACCTAATGGATTTAAGAATACTGTATTACACACAGAAATTGAGTTGTAGTCAGGTCTTTAAGCTTCTGGAATTGATCTGCAATTTTACCATGGTCATATTTTCACCTGGTCATTGGAAAACAAAATTGGTTCAAAACAGCAAAAGGGTCTTGACTGGAAATTTCTCTCTGATAATTCAACAAGTAATGGATATTATGACAAAAGCACCACACTGCTTACGTAATTAAGCAACTTATAAGTTTTCTAAAACAACAAAAACAAATGAAATACCAGAGTTCACAACATGACTGCCTAGAACTTCATGTATAGGCTAACATAAGACGAGACAACGACGGTGGTTGGGCGATAACAAAGTTGAACCTAAGCCTTCTTCTCAACAAGCTTGTCAATAAGGTCTGCAGCATCCTGCACGGTTGCAATGGACTGGGCACTCTCCTCTTCGACGCTGATTCCAAATTCCTCTTCAAGTCCCATCACAATCTCAACCTGGAAAGCATGCCAACAAGTTATAAGAACAAGCATTTGAAATCACCAATATGTATAACATCTTGATCTGCAATTCAATAAGTTTGATCCAAATCACTTAATCAAAAGGCCATAAAAATCTTAAAACAGAGAACAAGAGCAAGGATCAAGTACTGGAAGCAACAGAAAAACTGCACACTAGAATATACCGTATCAAGAGAATCAGCTCCGAGTGCTGCAAATTTTGACTCCCCAGTAACTACAGTCCCTTCAGCCAGTGCCAGCTGCTTCTTCACTATGTCGCAAACTATTTGTACTGTCTCAGGTTTGGCCTGCTCAAGAATGTTTAAAATATTTAATAAAAGAAAGAATGTTTGAAGTTTTAAATCATTTTGATGAATCAGAGTATTAAAGATAATTTAAGCCATTCTAGATAAGATACTTTGTAACAAAAACCACATGGGAAGCCCTTTCAAAATGATGCGTTTTAAAGAAAACTTGCATAGAAAAAACCTCCAATTAACAGAAAGAAATTGGCAATGAGACGGGGAGCTCGGTTCATGCAATGTAACAGCATGACTAACAGTTTGATTCCCAAAAAGGACAGCAAATGAGAACCAAAATATGAAAACAGTCATGGAATGAAGCAACATACAGCACAGGAAATCTGGAGGCGGCGAACTGAAATTGGCCGCAACCCAAAAGAGAGATTTGATGAAACAGCCTTCAAACTAGAGATCCTTGCAACGGCCTGTGCAACAAATTCAGGTACAAGAAGTTAAATCACTGATAACAACAACCCAGACACAACAAAATCCACAGCAAACTAATCATGATTCCACTGAATAATGGAATCTGAATGAAACTACACAGATAAAAGCCCAAAACCAGCTGAAATACACATGCAAAGAAATGCTTTTTCTTCCTCCTTACAGAATTCACAGATCAAAATTAATCTACAAAAAGGCCCCAGTTAACAAATGACTCAATCAAACAAACATCCTATTAACAGATCTGCCAAAATGGGAAAATAACAAGAACCCAATAAGCAAAAATAGGTAAAGGCAGTAAATTTACCATGCCAGGACGAGATTGCATAGAGATCAACGAACCAGTGGAGGCTGCCATTGTAGAGAGAGAGGGACACGGGAAAAGCGAAAAGCTAAAAGCTTTTGATAGAGAGAGTGAATGGAAGACGGAGAAAACTAAGAAGTACTAGTCCGACGGCTCTTGCGCGTATTTATAGAAGGGCGTGGTTTAATTGATGATGGAGGGCTAGCACATTTGGTTTTGGGTTTTTCATTGGAGTATTGCACTGAAGAAGTAGCTAGCAGTTAGGTTTTGTCAGATTGGAAATGATTCCCAGCGGGAGAGTCCAGGATAACGTGGTTTCTAGTGGTGTGATCTGTTGTTGATGGCCGCCTGATGAAGCACAACATAGAGATCATCGAGGAAATAGACAACTTGGGCAAAGGCGAGCATTTTTCAGGTGGCAGTTCCGTGGGCTGTCCGAGTTGGCCAAATACACACGAAAAGCAAAGTGTTTTTTTTTTTTATAGAAGTAAAAAAAAAAAGAATGCTGAAATTATATTTGAAAAATGAGGTAAGACTTTTTCAGATAAAATTATGGGAAATGATTAGATCATATTAGGATGAACAAGTGTGATCAATATCAATTATTATTCGTACGAAAATATAAATTTAATTCATCAAAACGTAATTTTCAGAATATCAAATAATTGAAACTGTTTAAAATATCGTGGTTAAATAAATAATATTTTTCATGTAAAAAATAAAGTAAATTCCTGCAAAACTACAAGTAAAATTTCATGAAGATACATAGAATTTTTCCCATAATGATATCAAATTATTGAAAATATGTAAAAACATTAGGTTTTTATTTACTTATTTTTAGGTTTGAACCATAAACGATAAATAAGCCTTTTGGGTTAGCACTAATTTTATGTATATCAAGTTAGCACATTGAGAGATAAAGTGCTCACAACGTGTAATTTCTCTATTTATTATACACAAGGTTATAAACTGGAAATCTTTTTGTTAAGGGATGAGTGCGTCAAACTACGCACACCTATGTAAACATATAATTTTTTTAAGAGATAAAAATGTTAAATCACTCATGTCATGTCATGTCTATTTCGTATTAGGTTCTTACACTAACAATATTGGTTAATTCATTGAAAATTTATTCATACTTTTTAGGTTCGGACGATCGTAAAGAGTTATTTTTAAATTCGTTAAATTAGAACTAATCTTATTCATACTGATTGGCTCACTGTCGAATAAACTGTCTATTTTATATAAATAATTTCTCTATGCACAAAAGTCAAACTTACAATTTTTTATTTAACGAATATTATCGTGAAATCAACTTGTTTATAACGTTTAAATTCTAAAAGATATTCTCGAAGCCAACCAAATTATGTTGGTAAACAAAAAACACAGCAGTTGTTAGCTGGAGTGGATTGAACTTTCGATACATACGAAGTAAAGCCGTATAGGATCCAAGACAAAAAAGGCGTAACCATGGGCCAGGCATCGCTTTGATTAAAGCCCACTAACTGTGTTACTATTGCTAATTGCTATTGTTGTTGTGCTATTCCATTATTTTTACCAACAAATTAGACTTCGGGTGATTTCCAACTCTAACGTAATTTTTTTTGTCAAGATAATCACATTTCAGAGTTAAGGCGTAACCATGGGTCAGGCATCGCTTTGATTAAAGCCCACTAACGGTATTACTATTGCTAATTGCTTGCTATTGTTGTTGTGCTATTCCATTATTTTACCAACGAATTAGATTCTGAGTGGTTTTCAACTCTAACGTAATTTTTTTTTATCAAGATAATCACATTTCAGACTTAACTCGCATAATCTTATTGAGTCAATCTTCTTCTTTTGTCTCGAGAACCAATGTTTTTGTACCTCTTTTAAGCAATGGGCTAATCTCATTCACTATTATTAGACCCTTCGAAACTATAAAATAAGGACTTTCTTCGAATGGTTTTCTTCGGAGCTGCATGATTTTCTGTCTTTCTTCAAAATGGCCTTTTGGAGCTTATATCTTGTCTATATGTTACTATTTGTCTTTTGGAGGCTCATATTTGACGTTTTTTAGTGCATAGCTATTTGATTACTAGGCTTAATCTCTTGTTAAGCCATGTAGCTTTGGGCCAAGCCTCCTTAATAGAAATATTTTTAGATAAAAAAGTATTGTTATATCAGTGATTAGATGATTATAATTTTGATAATCAACGATCAAGATTAACAGGAAATGTTGGACTTGGGAATCCATAATCCTCGTACTGGAGCTGAGGCTTCTATCAGGTGGGCTTTTATTTATCAGGTGTTTTCTGATTTGGGCCTTGGGCTTGATCCTAGGTCTTAGAAATAGTATTATAAATTTCCTATTTTTATTTTTTAACTACTAAAATGTACGTACCTAATTAACAACACTAATAACAGCCATGGTGGGAGGAGACTGGTTTAAGGATGGTCATTCGGTTCGGTTTGATAAATTTTAGTAATTTTAGTTTGGTAATCGGTTATATATATACTACTGGTTTGAGTTTTTTAACAGTATTTATTTTATCCTTAGTAAAATAGAAGGGTGCTTTTTCGTGATCGAGCTCTCGACATGATAATGCCGCCTCTTGGCGTGATCACGCCCGCGCTGTTTCCAGCTTTGCGCCAAAAGGAAGGAAATCTTTGACTTTCCTTTATTTGGTTGACAATTCTACTATTGGATTTATTTAGTTATTTACTTAATTATTTTTAATTAATTTGATTATCTAATTAGAAGTAAATTAAGGAAAGGACTCCTATTGTAAGGATTTTAGGGTTTCTCCTATTTAAAGGAGCCACCCTCTTCATCATTTGGTTACGTTATCTTCAAATAAAATATCGAGAATTTTCTCAATTGTTCTTCGCGAACCTTGTCCCTCATTGAGTTTGGACACTCGATTAGGATAGCAAGTAAAACCCGAAAGTCCATTCCATTAGTTCGTTTACTCTAGGTTGGTTCTCACAGGTTGAGTTTAGGGTTAGAGATCCGAATTAAGAACTTCTCTTGATTCGTTAGGGTTGGTTAACACAGGTTGTTAACAGGGTCGAACATTCAAGGCGAGTTATCTATCTTCCGCAACGAAATCCAAGCCTAGAACTAAATCAAATACGTGCTACGACCCTCGGGCAATCCAAGATCGTATCAGACTGGCTCCTCTTTGGAGGCCCAGCCAGTGGTAGATTCAGAAACTTTTATCAGTGGGGCAATATTTAGACTACTAACAATAAACTAACGATAATATTAACCAATGTTTAAATTAATATAAGGAAGACAAAATGGAAAAATAAAGTAGGTATAAAAAGAGATATTAACTTCATGAAAGGTCATATTTTATACTTTTGATTTTTACAGAGTTTTGATTTTTTGAAATAGTTATATGATTTTCTCATTTTCTACAATATTGAACGCTTCTTTTCCCACAAAAATAATTAAACAATCTTTCGATAAGTCATCTCCCATACGATTGCGTACTCGATTCTTGTCAATGCTCATAGCCGAAAAAGTCTTTTACATGCACCACTCTATTACATGCCGAACTTATGACTCACCTTATATTGGGATATGCACTTACAAAACGTGTTACAACTTTGGTGCTATAAACGCTAGCATTAATTAAACAGTGAAATTCAAATATATGAAGAATGCAGATTCACACCTGTAATCATGGTCCATGCATAGAGTGGAAGAAGGAGATCGAGACTAGACACTTGGTTTTTCAGATTTTCTTTTTCTTAATTCCTTGGAGAGAGAAAAAAGAATGACAAGAATGGCCCATTTATTTAATATTTTGATATTTCTTTTCAAGCTCCTCAACTAACCTATAACCACTACCAGGTGGCTTTATTTCATTTTCAGGCTTTCAATGTTTGTAATCAGTTATCTTATGACATCAACATAATTAGTATTTATCATTTTTACTTCGAGGGGGAATTCATGGTGTGCATAGATTGTAAATATAAATTAAAAAAATTATCATGTAACATAAATGTTCGTCTATTAATTATATGATCAAGTAATCAACTAATCGCTGATAAACATGTAGCTCAAGGGGTAAATTGTAATATTAGTGATATGAAGAAAATGAATTATTGAAAATAAATAATTAATTCTAACCAAAAAAAGATTAAATTAAATAATTTAAATGATGTCTTTTTGGTGAAAAGTGTGACTATTATTGTTTCTTGTAATGGACATAACTATTTGTACTATGTCTATTGGTGATTATAAAGTTATCCAACAGTGAAGAAATATATAAGCAATTGCGGTAAAATTATTTTTCTCTCCTCTTCTCTTTTTATTCATTCTTAGATTTTGGTGCCTTTGTTGTAAGGGTGTCAAAATGGGACCAGATCCGCAGACCCGTCCTGGACTCGAGATTTTGAATCGGATCTGTGATTAATTTTTGGTCTCGTTTTGGGTCGGGACTGGGTCGAAAATATTGAATCTGACCGGATCGGACCCGACGGGTCTCGGATCTGACCTGACAAAATTTTAAAAAAAACCCTAGGACCCTAACACGTAATACCCAATTACCCATTCAATTTCATTTCCACTCTCATCGTTTCCCTTCCACCACGCCGCACCCCTCACTCTCATCGTCGCTCCCTTCTCCACCACGCCGCGACCATATCTTCTTCTTTTCAGGCATAACAGTACATCTGCCACATCTGTTCTTAATCTGTTTTCGAGAGGCGGAGGAGAGGGAGCAGCGAAATATCAGCGATTTAATGCCCACGAAATTGAGATCCTTTGAAATCGTGATGGCCTGTGTAGGGGATGCTGGGTTAGTACTTCTGATGGTAGATTTAATGATTTTGAGGAAATGGGTTATGAAAGATGAAACAAGAATCAAGAACAGGAGAGGAAATGGGTTATGAAAGATGAAACAAGAATCAAGAACAGGAGAGGAAAGGGGTGAGTGCAAAGATGTTGTTTTGTTTGTATAATGAAGAAGGAAAGAGGAAAACAGAGGAACTTATCTTGGTACCTTGTGCTGCTCTCAAGAGCAGAAATCTCAAGATCCTAAACTTTTTTCCCAGTCCATTTTTCTCGGGTCTGGACCCGGTTTCTTATACGGGTTGAGATCGGGACTAGAAATTTATCCCGTTTTTAATCAGGACAGAGTCTGGTCTCGACTTAAAAATATCAGATCTGGTCGAGTCTGGATCGGATCCGACTCACAGACCCGTTTTGACACCCCTATTTTATTGTATCCTCGAGATGAACTGTGTCATTAACCCATGGCAAACTACTTTAGTAGTGGGGGCAAATATCATTTTAAGGATAATGATTATATGTCTCAAAGCCACACGCTATTTATTTAATCTATCACTAACAATTCTATTTCGCATGTAGGATATGTTGGTAAGATTCACTGGTTGTCTGGTAACAAAGTTATCGGTGGACCCACTTCCATCTATTTAAAAAAAATATTGGTAGCAATTAAATTGTACGAAATGTTTCATGTTTAAATTTGGGGAAAAATTAGACAACGTGTTTGAATAACTTTAGATCTGATCTCATTCAATTTTAAAAAAAAGCAATTCTAATTTCATCGAGAAATCACCTTTTTTTTATATTCACTTTTTTATTTTTAATTTTTTTTTATATTATACTTTGGAAAAAAAGGTGATGCGCACGAAGGATAATAACTGGTGCACCCAATTCTCCTTTTAGAACATCTGTGCAAAGCTGGTCGGCATTACTTTATTAAGGAAAGAGATCAGAAATGATTATAAATTTATAGTGATGGTCATTTTGAAGAAAGACAAAAGAAAATCATAAAAGCTAAGGTAAAGAGATGAGAAATTTTCAACAAGTGAATCTTGTGGGACATATACTTATCAATCAATTAGTCCAGATGATGAAACTCGTTTAAAAGTTCCATATCATATGCCCAGGCTCTGCATGGAGCATGGAGTTATATTTTGACATTAAAGATGAAACAAAAGAGAATCATTTTCTTAAAACTCAAACTCTATTTTTTATACTTAGACTCTATAGTCTATTCCCTATGGATGAGTGTTTTATTTGCACCTACGAAAATAATCTCCTATCTTAAAATTAAAAAATATTATATATATTAGATACCAAGAAAGAAAAAAAATAAGAATCACTCATAAAATACTCATCTATAAATGTGACAAATAATAATCTGGCATGGATTTTACTATAAAGAAAATTGTTTGTCGCATCTGAAAAGTGATATATTCTTATAACCCAGAAATATTTTCTTCTATGAAAATTTATAGGGAAATAAAAACTGACTGATCAAAACATAATTAAGGAGTAATTTAGGAATTAGTAGGGAAAATCAGACAAAAATGGAGAAAAATTGATATACATACGTAAACAAAATCATGGAATTGAATGAAACCGTTTTTTTTTTCTTTCTTTCTTGTATTTTATTGGAGATGGACTCTTTTGTGCCTTCTTTTCTTACACACAAAATATTATTGTTGGGTTTAAAGTTTTACCTATGCAGCTCCTAGCTTTCTTCACTGCCTTGCTTGTTCCATTATCCATATGACACTCTTTTTTTTAGTCTGTATCACCTCAGCTGTAGTAATTATACATTAGTGTTATATCATTTCGTTCACCCACTCACATTAGTTAATAAAAAAATTACACCTTAGGTTGAGTGGTTACAAATTAAACGGTTTTAACAAATTTAAATTTTGAAAATACTATAAATTTAGTAGTGGTAGGATAAACTCCAAAGAGACGGAAAATTATATAGTGCACCCAGTATTCCAACTAGGCGCATCTAAATCAATAAGGTGGTTAGATATGGATGGATCCCTTTGGAGTTTATCTCACAAGTACCTAAATTTATGGTATTTACAAAATTTAAAATTTTAAAACCGCTTAATCTGAATTATCAACCTTAATGTGTAGCTTCTTTATTGGTTAACGTGAGTAGGTGAACGGAGTGACATGACACACGGGGTATATTGTATAATTACTCTAAAGAGACATCTTATTCAGTGTTTTGAAACCCGGACCGAACCGGGGTTGAACCGCCCTAGTCGACGTCAAAATGAGGATTTCGGGTTGGTTCATTCTTTGGACCAGACCTGCAAGTGACTCGGGTTCGACCGGTCGACCTGGCCTGTTTTTACAAAACCGACGACCCAGTCGACCCGCTATCGACCCGACTGGGTCGATCTCAAACCAAAACGATGCCGTTTTGGCAAACCCAAAACGACGTCGTTTTTTTATTTTTTTCAAAATGGAAAATTTGATGGGCCGGCCCATTACAGGCATGGGCCGGCCCGTTATAGACACCGGTTCAATCATCTAAGCTCAAACGGTTCGCTGAATGAACGGTTCACACTGTACCAATGGGTCAATTCGGTCGAACCTCGGTTGAACCCCGGTTGAATCCGGTTCAACGGGTTAGCCGGGTCGGTTTTTAAAACACTGATCTTATTAGTTTGAGACCTTTGGGTATACGTCTAATTGAAATACCGAGTGTACTATATATTTTTTGGTTCAACTGTGCAATTTGTATCTCCTGCAATATTCTATTAGATCAATTCCAAATTGCAAAATATTGTGAATAACGTTCATATATATCCAAATTAAACTATAAAAATTAGGTAATCATTCAAATTCAAATTATTGTACTGGCAGTTCAAAATTCAATCTTCTTGAAAGAATTTCGTATATTGCGATTTATTTGGTATTTTCATACTTCATTTTCTATTGAGTAAGTGAAAATAATTTGTATGATTTATGGAGAAATGTATACTTCTTGGAAGCTTAACTAGACAAAAAAAGAAAGAACATATACCATTAAATTAATAAACTTTTATTTATATGAATATAAATGGATGTCAAAGAATTTTTATTTTTATATATAGTTCAATTTATTAGTGCGTATCGTCTTTATAACATAAATCATCAGTTTGATCTCTAATTTTATAATGATAATTAATAATATAATTATTTTTAAAAGAACTTTCAGAACTTTTTTACATATCGAGTTGATTTAAACTAGCTGAGATTTATCACATTTTTTTAAACTAAGTCTATTAATAATTACTCTAAAACTAAGAGATAATTACTTAATGCACACATATAAAATCAATAATCTAATACTTAAGATTAGAGTGGTGAATCATTCATACGATTATAATATTAAGTAATTGAGACGTTGGATGATATCATAATTTTTGTGATTTTGTATTCCATTTTTACATTAATACATTAAGATTCAACATGATGTAATTTTTTATACCCAAGTTCAAAAAGGGGGATTGACAAAAAGAATTGAAAAGGGCAACAGTAAAAAGTTAAAAAAGAAAAGTAACTTTTTTTTACTGATGATGTCACACCGGAGTAAACTTGTAACATACTCAATATACTTTTTTCCTCCAACCCACCAATCCCTGCCTCATTTTTCGGTTGAACGGCCGGTACAACCGCTACTTACTCTACTTCTACCCGCTCCAGATCCACCAAACCCACCCGTACTCACTCCCGCACCCAATCATCTCTCTCTCTCTCTCTCTCTCTCTCTCTCTCTCTCTCTCCCCCTCTCTTTTAAGTTCTTTGAACTCTTTCTTCAAAAATCACAAAACTTGGCTTTCACTACCACACCTGCGCTCCCGTCAGATCAGCAGAAAAAAAAAGAAAAAACAGCACACTTTCCATTCCTCCTCTCTTAAAACGGGGCCGTTTCTTCACGCTAAACGACACCCCCTCACGCAGTCCAACTCTCTCCTTCTCTCTCCGCCATAGTATCTCCGCCTCGCCAATCTCCAGTAAGCTCTCTCTTCCTCCCTCTGCTCCAGAACCCTGTAGTTTCGTTTTGAGAAGTTATCGGTGTCGCTTTTTGTTGCTGGAAAGAGTGAGTGAGTGAGTGTTTTGATCGAGTCTGTTTGGGGTCGTTTTGGCTTGACTTGAACGGAGGAGGAGAAGACGGTGTTTTGATCGTACACGTCATCGTCTGAGATGGAGTTTTTTATTTACTCGTTTATTTAAAACGGTGTCGTGTATTTTCTTAGTGATCGAGTTTCATTTCTCCGACCTGGATTTTTCTTCCGGTTCCGATAGACGTTCTCGACGATTAGTTGACCTGAGTTGACACCGGACTCTGTATTTCATCTAATCTCATACCATCTCGGTTCTCTTCTTTTATTTACTCATTATTATTTTATGTAAAAATTATAGTTCCCAATAATTATTTAAGTATATACTTTTATTAAGAAGGATAAGATTGATGTGCTTCTATTTTGGTTTTCAAAAAATTGATCGGGAAGGAAGCGTTTACTTGTTATTATTACTTGATTAAAAAAAAACAAGGGAGCTTCCTCTGCTGTGCTTTAATTAGTAGCGATCGTGACTTTTGCCATGGCATACTTGTAAAATTTTGGCACACGTTTTTTTTTTATTTTTTATGAAGACCAAGGAGCTCTTTTAGTCTTTTGATGCTGAGAAGATTGAGGGTTGAATGATGAGTGCCCAACAGCTTTTGGAGATTCATCCCAGAGAACTCAAATTTATATGTAAGTGCTTTCATCATCATCATCATTAGTAATCCATGGCACCCATGTTTTTCTCTTAGATCTTTTGGGACTATGATGATCACAGATGTTATATACCCACTTTTATCATAACAAATGGAAGTGATGAAAAGGGTTTTTGGGTTTTAAAGTTTTGAATCATTTATTCATCTCGACTCAAGTCAAACCAAACCTTAATGTCACGGTTGATTGAGGCTGGTCTGTCCATCCTTCAGTCTGCTCTCTTATAGATTAATGAATTGTTCAAGCAAAAGCTTATGATAAATGTGATTTTTCTCTCTTTTTTTGTTGGTGTAGTTGAAGTCAAGAAACAGAGCTCATGTGCGATACAGCTTACTAACACCACCTTCCATGATGTTGCTTTTAAGGTGTGAAATTCTTCCTTTAATTGGTTTTTGTGTTCTGATAGCATGTGGAAATCATGGTTTCATGACCTGTGATGATGGGTTGTGGATATTTGTCAGGTTAAAACTACTTCCCCCAAGAAATACTGTGTGCGGCCAAATGTCGGCGTTATTATGCCAAGATCATCTTGTGAATTTACTGGTATGTGTTTCCGGTTTGCTTTAGTTAACTGTGACTGTCTTTCTGAGACCTTGCTGGCAGGGGAATATCTCTCTTATAATTGCTTGTTAAATGTCATGTGGACTTTAGTTTGAGACTAGAAACTGGCATGCTGTCCAGATTAGATGATATGAGAACACTTAGTTATTGCATAATGCCATGTGATTTTTCCCATTTCATGATAGAGTTAGCTATTTCATGTTTCCGGTAAGGTGGGTGATTCAGGAGGAGGAGAAAGTAAGGGTGTGAGATGAGTGCGGTTCAATGGGTTGTATGGAGTGAGATGAATTTTCCTTTTGGAAAACTTCTCAACTTACTGGACAAACCAATTGGTTTGAGTGTGCTCATACTAATTTACTTTTGAAATAAATAGCAATGGTTAAGCTACCATGTTACTTCAAAGGTCAGATAAGTAACTGCTGGTTAGTGGAGCTGCTTATGCTTGAACACTTATGGTTTCTGTTCATTAGTTTGCTCCTTTTTCTTCATGTACTCTTCATTACTGCTTGTTGTTTTGAACCAAACTCCATTTCCTGCTGTCATGCAGTTTTGTGGTGACGTTTTATTTCATGTGGATGCAGTTACAATGCAAGCTCAAAAAGTAGCTCCTCCTGATTTGGTGTGCAAAGACAAGTTCTTAATTCAAAGTGTGATTGTCCCTGTTGGAACAACTGAGAAGGACATCACATCTACTACAGTAAGTATTTGTACGTTCACTTCTTATTTTGAGTCTTTATATGGGTTCTTGTAATTTTATTTGTTGATTGGCCAGTTTTCCAAAGATAATGGGAATTATGTTGAAGAGTTCAAGCTTAGAGTGGCCCTTATGAGCCCACCTGAATCACCAGTACTGTCACCTATTGATGGAGTGCTTAAGCAGGGGCCTTTCTTTGAAGATTCAGCACAGGAAGATCCATTTCTGAGTAGCATTAAAATTCTCGCTCCAATACAGGTGGTTAGAAAATTCTTCTACATTGTTGTTGTTGGGTTTCCTCATTCTGCTGAATTGTACTCTTTAGCATAGAGGACTTAAGTTTGATGCATTTAGCTATGGAATATTCACTACTGAGTTGGGTTGAAATCCTCAATCCACTGGACCCGGCGTTTCTTCTTGCTTGGTGTTGTTAAATCTGAACTTTTTTTTTTGTCTGAAAATCTGAACTTCTTGAGTCCACAAATTTAACAGGATTGAACTATTAGCTCCATTTCATTTGATGCTTGCCAACAATGTTCATTCAGTTTTTTCTTGTGTACATCTGATATATCTGATGATGGTCCTTTATTCATTTATTTATTTTACATTTTCATCAGGTTACCAAGGATGTTGAATTCAAAATGAATAATGTTCAAGGGCTCAAGACAGAAAAGGATGCAGAGTTGAAGCCAATAGAGGAAGTGGTTGATGTGCCTCCCTTAAGGCCATCAAATGATGCAGAGATGAGAGCAGCCATGGTTATGATCGATGGTGGGGGAAAGAATTCAGGAAAGGATGTAAAGTTAAAACCAGAGAAGGATGCTGTTAACGTTGAGTTTCTGAAGGCAGCAAAGGATGAAGGTTTAAAGCCAGAGAAGGATGCTTCTAACAATGAGCTGCCAAAGCCAGCAAAGGATGAAGAGCTAAATCCTGAGAAGAATGCTGATAATGTTAAGCTGCCAAACCTTGTGAAGTTTGAAGAGTTAATGCCAGAGAAGAATGCCATTAATGCTGAACTTCCCAAGCGAGCAATTAATGGAGTGTTAAAGCCAGAGAAGGATACTACTAATGATGAGCTGGTGAAGCCAGCCAAAGATATAGAATTCCCTCCAAGGAAGGATGAAGCTTTTATGGTGGCAAAGGCTGTGGAGGACCTCAAGTTAGTCAGTGATATTGAAGAATTGAAGTCAAAACTGAAAGTTCTTGAATCAAAGCTGAACCAGGTTAGTCTTTCACAGATTTTCTGATCTTAAATACTGATTCTGAGTATTATTATGCAATTCATGATGCCTCATCATGCATTACTTTCGTCTTCTGTTGCTCTACCTAAGCACTATTTTAACATAGATGTTTGCTTGAGTTGGAAGAGTGAGGATACCTCTCTTCCTTTTTTTCCATATTAGATTTGGATTGTTGAACTTGTCTTGTGGTAACCCTGTCAACGATGTTTTGCGCCTCTGATTTTCCATGTTCTTATCATTTAGGCTGAATCTACAATTTCAAAGTTAACAGAGGAGAGGAGATCAAGCATTCGGGAGAGCAAAGTGTTGCATGAAGAACTAGTAAGTTCTCCTAGAAGAATATTCCGTGTTCTCAAAATATTTTCATTGTAGTATTTGTTTTGAGCCTTGCACTACTATTTTTTTTTAACGTAAGGGCTTGTTCTGGTTTGCAGGTAGCATTAAGGAGTGGGAAAAGCATAAAGAAAGTATACGCTGGGTTTCCTCTCCTATTTGTTGTTATGGTGGCTCTCGTCAGCATCGTGCTTGGGTACCTTTTGCATCGGTGAATATGATGCAATCATCACAGACTGATCTACCAAAGTCTGTTAATACTTAGAGCTTTTGAACATCTATAAGAAGCAAAACTTAGTGAGTTCTAAGTCTTTCTTGTGGCGCGAATTGGTTGGCATTTATACACAGAACTTGTAAATGGGAAAGGAAGTATTGATGTAGATGGATTTTTAAGTAATTAGCTCTAATAATGGTGGAGTCACAGCAGTTTCGGTTCTTGTTGTTTTCACAACCATAATTGATTGTGCTTCATTCTACATTCAACTATGTAATTGTAAATGCTTTACAGATAGAAGTACTCAAAGTAGATAGGATTTATTAAGTTCTCAAATAATCTTGACTTTTATAACATCAGATTTTCTTCCATAGTGAAACCCTAACCCTAACAGGTCATGCCGAGTCATCCTCTTGTCGAACCCCTGCTTCCTCCTCCGATATGTACTCCTCCTCGTCCTTGATGCCAAAGAAATCACGAACTTGTTGCACGCTCATGCCGTGTATGCGGTCGGCCATTCCTAGGCAAATCACGTCAAGGAAATCCTTGATATCCCGAGAATAGGAAGGTCATCATCGCTACGCTCGCTAATGAATCTGTCTGTCGTAGGCTTTGATATTGCTAGCACCATCACCACCATGTTTAAGTTCTTGGTAGTTTTTGAGGTAAGCGAGAGGATCATGGATAGGTAGGTTGAAGAAACCTTAGGGAGAGGCGTAACGGAAGACAGGTCGTTTAGGTTCTCATCCAAAAAGATTTTGACTATTTGCATCTCCATGGCCAGAGCTTGTCGTCCATGGTTTTCAGTTTGATTTTGTAGGGCTGGCTGTTGGAAAACGACATTGTTGTTTGTCTGTCTACGCTAGAGTATGAATATGAGAACGCATCTTTGTTTGCTTTAAAAAGGAGTGTCGTTCGTATCTTGTTCATATCAGATTAGGACTAATGCTATCAATACCTAGTAGTCTAATACAAAAAAGACAACGAAATTACAACTCGTAAGGGCAATAGAATGCAAACTTCCGTTGATAAAAAATTTATCTTACAGGGAAACAAAATCATGACATGATAATTTAACAGGCAACCCAAAAGTAGAGATTAACTAACCTATGATACAATATTAAAACCTAATTACAAAATATGATACACTGCTTGCTCAGCACCCATGCCGAAAATTCCAGTCAAAGACTTGGGTGCTAGCATACAAATTTACATATTTTGTACATCTTGCCACTTCACTAAAATTGGTGGTTGTTGTTGGTGTGAGTGCTCCGATCTGTTGGTGAGCCGGGAACAAATGGAACAAAACCCCGTCCGCCAAACATCGGACGCATGAAGCCATCGTCGAACATGCGCCAATAGTGATGAACAGTATGCGTCGGAGTCGTCAGGAGCGCACGTAAACTGTTTGGACGAATAACATCATGACCGCCAAGGTCATCTAAGGAATCCTGTCCATCTCCAAGAAGTGGTACCGTAACTGATTTCGGGGTATTTCCGTCTGATGAAACTGTGATGCTTGATAATTCATGCTTAGGATGGGGCAGCAAAAGCCTTATGAGAGGCTTAGTCAGCAAACCAAACACCTGTGCAGAGCCATGCAAGATACAAAGTTTTTACCTTGAAGAAAATCTTAGAAGGTTGCAGCACATGCACACAAAATAAGTTGATTGTGTGGTTGTTGTTATTAACCCGAAAATTTGTTTCTTCTTTTTCGGGTGTAAGCTACGAAAGAAGCAAATATCTACTTAGAAGCTAAGAAAGAAGGAAATATCTTACCACTGTGCTGAAAAGGACAACAGTAATGGTGCTGGTGATCATAATTGCATTTCCTCTAAGTTTAGCATGCCCTAAGCTTGAAAACTGCATCCAATGATACAAGGGATTCAGAAAGAATTGTAGTTTCTCCATCACATTGAGAAAAAGAGATACGTCGCCAAATTCTTCCACACACACAAACAGATACGAAGAGACATCTACTTATATATCAGAATTTGTCTGCATATAATACCTTATTGTAAGCTAGTGCCATTGACACGGCACCTCTCATAAGACCAGCCCACCAGATCACAATCTAAAAAGAAAAAATTTCATCAGTGTGATGTCATAGACAAATTGATTATGAGAAACATAAACCAGTATGATTACAGAAACAGAGGACATACTTGCTGCTGGATGCTAATCCTCTCACTGGGTGATTTCTTCGTCAAGTTGGATAAAAAGGATAATGGGAAAACAAAAGCTGCTCTTCCAAGTAGAACAAGACCTAGTAATATTGAACTCACAGCAACTGAAGTTCCAGGGCTGCAAAGAGTGGAATTGAAAATTAGAGGACAGTGATTCAAAAGGGCATTCTGTAATTTAAGTAACGATCAAAGACATAATTTCATGGGGAGAAAAAGACTATTAATCTAAACATACCTATCACTTACAACTCTCCATTTCTCAATATCCAAGGCGTCCATCCCGACATAAAGGAATATGAATAGCTCGGCAACAAATGACAAAGTAGCAAAAGCATGCCTGTTATATGCAGCATCAAGATTTAGAGCAATAAGATGAAGAAGTTAATGATATAAAAAATATAATGACCATCAAATGAATGACATAAAAGTTCAGATGAGACATACTTGGTGGTGACTCTTGAACTCTCAGTCACATTATGCCAGGTATAATGGGACATGACAATCCCACAGAAAAATACAGTCAGAATGCCGCTCAGATCAGATAACTGCAGGTTAATAAAGATACCATTAGTCACACACGCATGACCAAAAGTAAACCATGATACATAAAGAGACTCATAGAGTAGAACAAAAGAAAGGCCTTCAGAAAAGTTAAGAATCATTACTTCAGCCAGCATATATGAAAGGTATGCCATGAGCATCATAAGAGCAACCTCACGATCTGTTGAGTGCCTGTTCACAATTAAATACTGGATTAGTTTAGCATCATTTTCAAAATTACATTATAATAGCCTACCTTTTCCAACAAGTTCATATCAATGTCACAACAATCGTATCAAATTGGTTCCATATTTCAAATTTTCAATTTAAGACGAACATTGTGACAGAATTGTCAAGAAAAAATACCAGCAGTAAAACTATTATTAGTGATCAAACAAATTATTTCAATAACTGTAGGCTCACTGGTGCCACCACCAGAATCCATGAGGGAAAAAACAGCAATATTTATGCCTATCTTGGACCTAACAAGTACACCTATACACACGGCTGAAATCTTTCCACGTGGTATGAATATGCTTGCATATTAAAAAAACTAAAATTTCTGACGCAGCAATCCTCTGTATAACACAACATATAAAACCACTTGGAAAATAGATCAATGATCTCCCTCAATCAATCAGCCATCGAACTCCATCAGTTGGAGTATGTCTTGTTCAATTCTATCTGCTAAATCGTCTACTTAAATTAAGTAGCTTTTTTTCCCTATCCAAAGTAAATATTAACCATCCAACTAATGCAGATATATAAAGGCAGCTTCGCAGTTTGAGAATTCATCTGGTTTTGAAACATGACTTTTTTATTATTGGGGAAGAAATAAGAACACAGTATAGTAGAGAAAACATAAACAAGAAAGGCCAGTTAAAAGCATTTTATATACCTGCCGAAATAGAGCTTTTTGATAATGTAAGCACTAAGGAGCCCGGCCTGCAAAAAAAGAACCTTAGGCATTCACAAAATATCCCCAGAAACGAACTAATGCTTAAGGTAAATTGTGTGTGTGAACAATGGAGAGACTTACAAAGACCCCCAGCAAAGTGCTTGTGAGAAATAGATACAAGAAGTTGCGACTAAACTCCCAGGCGATTGTGGGATTGATATTAGTGAGATCAAAGTTCTGGATTGCATTGAAAAGCACTACTGATGTTGCATCATTTACAACACCCTCCCCAAATACCAGACTGTACAATAAAGGTGTCTCGTCCTGATTAAGCACCTGCACTATCAGATAAGATACATTTAGAATTAAAAATACATAAGCCTATTTTATTAGTATAAAATTTCAGATATTGCTATTGCTTTGGTATGTACAAGACCTGCAATGTACAGACAGAGTCCGTGGCAGCAAATATGGCACCAATTGCTGCATGGTAGAACATAAAAGTAAGAAAAAAGAAGCATATATAAGAAAGAAAACAAAACAATGGGAAGTAAAGGGGGTTATGAAGCATTACCAAGATAATCCCCTATATCCATAGGACCAATATCCATTCTCTTAAAGAATTGAATAGCACCTGTCAGAGAAAACACAACCATGAGTGCCAAAGTTATCGATGGTAACTATGACAAGCAAAGCAGGGTTGCTGCTGCTGTGAACAGATGTAACACCAGAAAATTCTCAAGTTTAACTATCGATGATCTATACTGATACACTGAGGGAGATCGTATCTAAGCAGCCAATTAAACAAAATAGATAAATAAATATCTACTATGCAAATGGCTGAAACACTTTATTTATTTTTCTATTATTATTAGTACAAAATAAATATTACAGGAGGAATAGTAAATACCATATTTATAGACAATAGCATAAGGTTACACAATAAGGATCCATTAAACAGCAAAGAGAAATGAAGAACGAGACTTGATAGACTCTGAAACGAACCACTTCACTAGATAAATTAACAACACTTATCGAGTCTGTATACATACCAGTGGATATGATGGAACATGATATTAAAGTACCAATAGCACCAAAGAGCATGATAGTCATGAAGTTTCGAAAGAACTGCTTCTTCTTCACTTGAAACCTAGCACACAAAAAGAAAATTAAAATCAAACATCCCACATAGCTAAAGGAGACACTCAAAATAATCTAAATCTATTACCAAAACTCGCCAATTTCAAAGAGCATTTACAACAGGAGCGGAATTCATTGAAAATAAAAATTAACAAACATACCCAGCATTAAATATAATCGGAGGTAGAAGATAAATAAAGAAAAGATCCTCGCTGAAAACTAGTAGATGTGAGCTTTTCCCTCCACTAACCAGCAAAATAACCACCCCAGTGGTCACCCCCTGCCACCAATTCACAACACATAACATTAAACATAAAGCAAGCATAAAAACTGAACCCTGAAAAGGCAAAATTCACCATTTTTTCCCAATTTCCAGAAGAAAAGGAGCAGAAACTCACGATGATAAGCGCAGTGATGGACTCATTCATCCAACGATTCTCTTCCAGCAGGTGACCAATCACAATACAGGCGCACAGCAACGCGATGAACAAGTTGATAGACACGACGGAGGCGTGATCCGACGTAGAGAATAACTTCCCAAACACAGACGACCCCATGGAGGAGCTCAGTTGAGCTGCCATGTTTCACCAGTCAAAAGTCTCCTATATTACACAAAACAGAACCAACAGTTCTCAAAATTTGAAAATATTTTTTCTTTCTTTTTCCTCTCTTTCCCCAAAAACACTGAATCTAATTCTTTGGGTTTTGTTACTTTATCTCTCCGAAGCATCCATTAACGGAAAAGGAAACAGAGGATTTCGAAAGGGAAGCAAAAAGATCCTCTCTTTTTGTCCAAATGAATCGAATTCTCACCAGAAATCAGTGATATCACGTGAGGTAGGAAGTTCAAAAGACAAGATTTTGAAACGAGAAAGCAAACAAAAAGAGAGAAATTAGAAAAATTGAAATCCAAGTTTATTTTAAAAGCGTGGTGAGGGAGGAGTGCTGCAGATGAGCGAGGAGAGGAGCCTCAGGAGAGAGAGAAAGAGAGTGGCAGCTGGATTTTCACGGCTGGATTGGGTATTTAAAGTGGGGTTACAATGAGAACGGATGTACAGGAATATCTTCTCCGAAGGAGGGAAAATAATACTAGTTGGTCGGTAATGTGAGCACGTCGTGTTTTTGGCGAAAGTTGTAACGGTGATTTAAATTTCTTTAGCGGAGAGGAGCCGCCGAGCTGGATATGAAACGATTTACTCCCTCGGTTTTTTATTAAACGACTTTTACTATTTGTGCACGCATATTGAGGAGGTCGGATGACTCATTATTTGAGACAATTTTGTCCCGATTTTTTTCTCGGACGTACGTTAAAGATTAATGTACGTTCAAAAAAAAGTACGAAATTTTTTGAGGTCAAATAGTGCATCATCCGGCCTCCTCGATATGCATATCTACAGTGCGGGCGTCATTTAATATAATCCGGAGGGAGTAGATTATAGGGACGAATCAATTTTCAAAATAAAAATATTGTTTGTGTTAGCCTTGTGCTTACGTCACTAAGTTACATTTTTACGAATTTTCAAAAAATAAAAAAGGTAAAATTCACTCATATATTTATATATTTGTATCATATTTCAGGATAAACTACTACATTTATAACATTTATAATTAAGTCAAATAAGTTACTGTATTTGTCCACTTTATCTACATGAATCACACATTTCTAAAAATAGTTATATATCGTTTAGATACATCATAAAAGTATTTTTCTTTTAAAAAATACTCCCTCCGTTTGGAATTAAACGCCGTTTACTATTTGGGCACGCATATTTAAAAAGCCGGATGACTCACTATTTGACCCAAAAAAAAATTATACTTTTTTCGAACGTACGTTAATCTTAAAATACGTCCGAGAAAAAGTAAGGGGCAAAATTGTCTCAAATAGTAAGTCATTCGGCCTCCTTAATATGCGTGCCAAAATAGTAAATGGCGTTTAATAAAAAAAAGGAGGGAGTATATCATAAAAGTCACGTCGTACGCTCATTTTGTAATTAAAAAAAATCGAGAAAAATTAAAATAATATTTCCTTTTCTAGTGATAAAATATCAAGTAAGACCAAAATAATAAACCACTTTTTATATGCATTCAATTTTATTTATTTATTTAATTTTTTTATATGTCAATTTTTTAAATTTAATTTTTAAATAAGTATGGTCTTTTTAAATGTGAAATAAAGTATAATTATTTTTAAAAATAAGTGATTAATATAGATTAAGTGCATAAATATAATAATTTATTTAACTTAATTATAAATATAGTGAAATATTGGGATGAATTTACCATTTTCTCATTTCCAAATTGCACAACATTTTCATACGCAACTTTGAAAACTATCCAACAGTACAACCAAATGAATACAGACAAAATAATCGTGATCGTGACCAACTAAATGCTAACAACAGCTCAAAAAAAATTAATAAAAAAATTAATAATTGCCCAAATTAGTAATGAACTCAAGCCTCTTCTTTTTTTTGGACAAAAAAGAGTGAATACTCAAAATAACAAAAAAACCAATTTTTTATTTTAAAAACAATTAATATTATTAGTTTGACAGTCAAATAATTATTTATTGGAAGCACCTTATTCAGCGACAATAAAAATAAGAGTTAAATTTACCGTTTAAACTTTAAAGGGTTATTTTTTATCGTGATGTTATTGAAGTTAGCTCGCGCCGAATAGAAAAACATAGTGTATGTTTTTTTAATTTGATTATCGAAATTATTTGTCTTTTATAATATTGTAAAAATCGTGTAAAACATGAATGATAATAATTGATGAGAACTAAAAGAGCAAACGAATATCAAGATCTTTTGAAGAATGAAAGGTTGCAATCAAAAGAGTCGAAGATGGGCTGTCACGGATGTTTTGTTGTTTATCTGAAAAACATAAATGGCATAATGACTCTTAATTTACAGGTGTTTCTTCATTCTAATGTAGTACTCCCTCCGTCCGCATATAATGGACGTTTTAGCTAAAATTCGTTGTTCTTATTTAACTGACGCGTTTGCCATTTCAGTCCCCTTTGTTATTATTCTTTCATTTCTGCCCTCAAACGACACGTCGTTTTCATGGATTTCTACGCGTCATACAGGGCGAAAACGGGAAACGAAAAACTTGAAGGATGAATTTTGACATTTGGCAGCAGACATGGCAGCAGACGTGTCAGAAAAAGTTGGTCCATTTATCTTTCCTCCTCCGATTTTAAACGGACAATAAAACACGTTTGGCCGACATTCTCACGAAGGTGACCATAGATTCGTGCCGGAAATAACGAGACGAGCATAACGCAGGTGGTTTCGGCCGGATCGGAGGCCGGAGCTGCGGCAGCTCCGGCAGTCTTTGGCGGCGCGTCCGGTGTCCGATCCGGCCGAAACCACCTGTGTTATGCTCGCATTTTCGTTCCGCTTCTTTTGGTGCCAGAGGTGAGAAAAACAAAGAACGATAAGGCCTCGTATTTGTCCGAACAGATGGAGAAAGAAAGAAAAAAGAGAGAATGAAAGAAGAGGGACAAAAACGGAAGAGGAGCGAATGGGAGGCTGACACGTGGCAATGAATACTGACGGGCGCAGAAAATTCCTTGGTTTGTGTAATTGGCTCCCTCGCGTCCAATATAAAAGGACTGAGGGACTAGTACACTTTCTTCATTCTTTTTTCTCCATTAATCATCTACAAAAACAAAATTATATACTAATTAAATATTCATTATTAGTACTATGAAGCCCGAAAGTTAACCTTTAACCTTTATATTTATTTTATAATTCACGGAACTAAATTTCTATTCAGATCAAGTAAAAACCTGAGAGAGATTAATCTAGGTTTTATGACACTAATATTGAAAATTACAGGATACGGACACAAACACGACATATATACGTGTATATATATATTTGTTTATTTTATAAAAATAAATTATAAACCATATGTATGTGTTTAAAATTATAAGAAAATTGTGATGGAAAATTAGCAATTTATATCAATAACATTCACATCAATATACTCCCTCCGTCCCTTAAAGAATGTCTTTTACTATTCGGGCACGCATATTAAGGAGGCCGGATTAACATACCTTCAAAAAAAAGTACGAAATTTTTTGTGGTCAAATAGTGAGTCATCCGATTTCCTTAATATGCGTGCCCAAATAGTAAACGACATTTTTTAAATATATATTTTACACTAAATAAATATATATTCGATATCATTAATCGTTGATGATAAAACAAATTGGACAGAGAGATGGTAAATTCCACTTTTATTTTGTTAGTGGCGGAAATAAATTCGACGAGGAACATGAAAAAAAGAAAGTGTTTGTATTTCATACTAATATACATCACAAACAAGATCAGCTCCTTCGATAATTTGGATCGATTAATCCAGATCTGGATTGGATTGGAATGGAATCTCTCCTGCTAAAGTATTGCCTTGAAAGCCGGCAATGATTTTTGACGTCCATGTCACTCCACGTTTTGTTCTTTCTTTTAATTAGATGATTTAATTTGGAACATCGTTAGTCTTTTGTTAGGTTGCTAATTGCTATCATCCACTGCTTGGGTCAAGTTCTAGTCAGAGTTTGCCTCTAAAGAGAAAGAACAACAATTTGAAGTTTTATTACATTTTATTATCTTAAAAAAATTCTAATTCAGGTTCTTAAACGTAATTATTTTTATGGTAATTTTTTGACCGTTAGATGAAAACAAACAGATAATTAATTTTTACTCATATCGTCTAAATTCGGTCTCATAATTAGATGTTGACCTTTATTATTTATTATCAATTAAAAAAATGAAAAAAAATGGAGACATCATCATTATCATCAAAAGATTAACTTGCCTACTAATGATGCATCATTATTATTTTCACGTATAGAGATGTGTTTGGTTTGTTTTAGATGCGTTTGGTTTAAGAGAGAGGTGTGGCCAAACCTATTTCCATTTGGAGGAACGGTCACTCAGTGGCAGATGCAATGTATCAGAGAAACAGATAAGATTTTAAGATTTCGTACAATTTTGCATTTGAATCTGATAAGTGATAACCAATGCTGGTTATGATAAAACTGATAAGTTGGATAATGACATCTCAAGATTAAAAACTTCATCCCAAGAAAATAAAAATAAAATTGACGATTTAATTGTGCCGCCATGTTCTATCAACCACCGACGGATCAATGATTCATCCGATGGAGAAAAAAACGATAGATTCAATAATAAATACTCCCTCCGTCCCACAAAGGATGACTTCCTCGCATCCCAATATTCAGTAGGGAACGCATATCGAGGAGACCGGATGAGGCACTATTTGACCCCAAAAAAATCCGAATTTTTTTTTGAACGTACGTTAATCCTTAACGTACTTCCCAGAAAAAATTAGGAGCAAAATTGTCTCAAATAGGTCGTCTGCCGGCCGTTTTAAGATACGTACCGAAACAGTAAAAGCAAAAGCTAAAACGTCATCCTTTGTGGGACGGAGGGAGTAGTATTTAGAAGAACAAAAATGAGAGGAAATTTGCCATATTTTATAATAACATATTAAACCGAGACCTTGGAAGGAATCAGTCGAGTTCTCGTTATCTCAACTGCGCCCATGTCAGTAGTAGCAACTTTATACTAACTTTATATAGAAAATTGAGGTTACATTGTACTGTGGGTCCTTTTACTTACGTTTTTGACACATTAAGTCTCTCTACTCTTATTTTGACACTTGAGCTTCATCATGCTTGATTGAGCTTAAATTGTAGTGGTTTTACCACCTGTTTTCATGCATTTTCGGATGGTAATTCCATTGATTTTAGTGTGGATTCCATGATTATTGCAGAAAAACAGACCATGAGGGCAAATGGAAAAAAAAGGAGCAGAATCGAGTCAATTCTGGACATGATGAGGGCAAACACCTTTCTTGGCTGACCTCTTAGTTAAGATGAGTCACCTGACTGACAGAATCCTATGTCATGAGGACAACTCGAAGCTTGAAGTCTGATTGAATACGATTTGCTGGCTTACCTGCAGAAGAGTTGGAGTGGCGCCCAAACTTCTTTATCTCGTCATTATAGACTTTTAATTTGAGAAGAGGAGTGGTTTAGATACAATTAGAGTTTAATTAAGATTTGTTTATTTTATTTTCTTTTTTAGAGATATTATGGGAGGAGGAAACTATATATACTCCTCCTAGATTATTTGAGAAGGGGACTTCGCCCAGAACTTGGTCCCTTCTCTCTGGTTTTCGTCTCTGTCACCGATTACATACTTTGCTCCTTCGAAAACAAAGGATTTTGAATATCTTAATACATATTTTGTTTGCTTTCAACATGAGTATGAGTAGGTAAGCAAACCCTTCTTAGTAGAAGCATTAAAGCATGAACATAAGTACGCATGAGGCCTAATCAATCTTCTTAATCTTTTAATCTGCATTTAACTAATTTCATAATAACTGTATTGTGTTTTCTTTTTGATTTTAGATCTGGCCAGTCTAGAGTTAAGTTGATTTTCACAATCGTCATTCTTCTTGGTTACGATAACCCGTCTTGGGCCATTTACGGGGCAAGAGGATCGAAGTAAATAAACTAGCGCTGATGGATCTACCGCGAACTAGCCCGGAGTACCGCTAGTGTGAAAGGTTAACCTGATTTAGTCCCGATTGACAACCGAGGATAAATCACTCCTCTTCTCAAATTTAACCTGATTGGGTTAATGATTGTTGTTCATGTCTCATCGCTTGCTAAGCTTCTACTAGGAATATATCTCATCTAATTGTTTCGTCTTGATCTGCGTCTTGACCAAGACTCTTATTTTTTGCCTGAATTATTTATTTGCTTTATTTTACTTTTAGTCTTGAATATTTTATTTTTTAGGAAAGAGGGGTATACTAGTTGATTTTTTAATGTCAAATGTAGTTAAGATTTAATAGAGACGACCAAAATGTTGTGCCTCACATGCTAGATTTCTTAAATCTTAATCATGTGCATTAATAATATATCAAAAGATATATAATAACATAAATGATTCATTCTCACATGTTTCTTCCTCACACGACTACCAGTTTATATTCTTTGCATAAAAAAATGCCGACCCCTTGATCACAAAATTTTCCAAATCATAAGTTGAGATTAATATTCAAACCCGAATGAGATTATTTCAGTTAATTTTTTTTTAAGGAGATAGAAATAATAATAATTTTAGAAAGAAAAAGAAACTGCTTGATTTATTAAATATCCTCAATTACTCACACTCCGTAATAAGCGTAGGAAAATCAAAATCGAGACCTAATTAATCATTCTTACTTAAAACAAAATCGTTGATCACTCTAGCTAAAACAAGTAATTCGGTTTTATTTAGGTAACATGTGTAGGTCGCCGTGGATCGTTATTTTTTATAAAATTAATATGCCGAATGTAATTAAATTGACTTATTATAGAAAAAAATCTAAATTAATCGGGTTGAAAAAAAAACATAAATATTAAATGTTTATCAAAATAAAAATGGGATAAGGCGGCAAAGAAATATTCATATTTGTTTTTAAATTAATTCATCCTTTGGAGGAGTTAAGCAAATACGACTAATTCATATTATAATTTTATGATTGAGAAATATAATAGTATAGCGAGACTTTATTCATTTAAAATGAAGATCAATGAAAGTTGAGTAGTTTGGAACATCATCCAATTATATTTATTTATTTATGATGTGACTATTGTTAGGTTATGAAACAATAATTTTCTAACATCGCTTACTTTATTTTTAAAATCTGAGTTCGAGACATGAGTTAAAAGTGGACAAACACGTTTCGACTTTATTAGTTTAACAATCTAATCCATTGGAATTTTTATTACCGGATTTTAAAAAAAAATCCTTTCACACTAATAAAATATTTTTTTAAACTATTTTCTCCTTTATAAAAAAAAATATTTCCTTTTTTCTATTTTTATTATCTTGTTTGTAGTGGCATTAACAAACTTGAAGCTGTTAGCCCAACAGACCTCGGGCCTAATAATCTTCCCATTTCCAATTCGCTGGGTTGGGCCTTGACTCGAGAAATTATTAAAGAGGGCAAAAAAACGTTTTGACACTCATCGTTTAGAGGTTAAGATACTTTGATATCCAACTTTCACTCCTAGTTGATTAGGCACCCAATATTTACACCGCAAAATAACTTGGCACTCAAGCACCCGACGTTGCAACTAACACAGTTAAATTGTTAACTTTTTCCATTAGTTACATTAAAAAATTATTTTATAATAAATAAAATAATAAAAAATAATTATAAATGTGTAAAAATAATATAGAAACAAAACTTATCCAAGAAAAATACAAGAAATAATTAAAGTATGTAAAAATAATTTAAAATTTGATATTTTTTAACATTTTTTAATATAATTTTAAAATATGTAAAAATAATTTAATCAATAGTTTTAACCTCATTTTTGACGTCATTTAATCAATAAAGCTAACCCCATTTAAAAAATTAAATTAAAATTATAAATGTTAATTTGACATCTTTTAATCAATAAAGCTAACCCCATTTTTGTTTTGGATTTATTAAAAAATGTCAAAATTTAAATTATTTTTACATATTTTAATTGTTTATTATATTTTTCTTAGATAAATTTTGTTTTTATATTATTTTTACACATTTATAATTATTTTTCTTTATTTTTTATTATTTTTCTTTATAATAAAATAAATTTCTAATGCAACTAACGGAAAAGTTAATAACTTAACGGTATTAGTTACAAAGTGGGTGCTTAAATGCTAAATTATCTAACGATATAAATATTGAGTGCTAAAATATCTAACGATGCGAATATTAAATACCTAATCAACCATGGTGAAAGTTGGGTGCTCGTAACTCCCAAGTGTTGAGTGCCAATTGCGCACCCGGGGGTCCCTTCACTTATTATTTTCATTTTAGTCAGTCCCTAACGTTTGTTTTTGTTCAATTTGGTCCCACACGTTACCTCCGTTAGACCCGCGAAGTCCCTCCTCCCTAAACGGTGACAAACGACCGTTAGTTTCTATTATTTTATTATTAAAACTGAAAAAGGTACTGGCCGCGGGACCCACATGTCTGAAAAATTAATTTAAATTTTAAAAATCTTAAAAAAATACGGAAAATACGGAAAAATTAAAATAAAAATACAGAAAAATTAAAAGAAAAATAATATTATTAATTTAAAAAATAAAAAATATTTAGAATATTTAATTAAAAATTAAAAAATATATAATTAATTTTAAAATACAAAAAAATAATTACTTAATTTTAAAATTCAAAAAAATAATTATTTAATTTCTTTCTTTTTTTCTCTTTCTTTAAAAATTAGAAAAATATTAGAAAAATACAGAAAAATGAAAAAAATAATAATATTATTAATTTAAAAAATACAGAATATTTAGAATATTTAATTTTAAAATTAAAAAATATATAATTAATTTTAAAATTCAAAAAACAAATTAATTAATTTTTAAATTCAAAAAAAAAAATTTAATTTCTTTCTTTTTTTCTCTTTGTTTAAAAATTAGAAAAATTAAAAGGAAAATATTATAAAAATACAGAAAAATTTTTAAAAAAAATTATTAATTTAAAAAATACAGAATATTTAGAATATTTAATTTTAAAATTCAAAAAATATATAATTAATTTTAAAATTCAAAAAAAAATTAATTAATTTTAAAATTGAAAAAAAATATATTTAATTTCTTTCTTTTTTTGGGTAGTTGTCGGACAGGCTTTGTTCTTCTCCTTCTTCGCGCTCTTCCTCTTCATTAGATCATTTTCACTATCGAGCCCAGCATTGGACTCCCCTATGAACCATTGCACAGGCCTAGCTTTGGTTCTTGAAGAGCAAAAATTGAATCTTTCAGCATTCTCTTCCCATAATTGCTTCATTAGAGTGTAATATTTTTTCAATTATTAATATATTTTTTTAAATTTTTATAATTTTTCTGTATTTTTCTAATATTTTTCTTTTAATTTTTCTAATTTTTAAAGAAAGAGAAAAAAAGAAAGAAATTAAATAATTATTTTTTTGAATTTTAAAATTAATTTTTTTTTGAATTTTATAATTAATTATATATATTTTAATTTTAAAATTAAATATTCTAAATATTCTGTATTTTTTAAATTAATAATATTATTTTTATTTTAATTTTTCTGTAATTTTCTAATATTTTAATTTTAATTTTTCTAATTTTTATAGATAGAGAAAAAAAGAAAGAAATTAAATAATTATTTTTTTGAATTTTAAAATTAAGTAATTATTTTTTTGAATTTTAAAATTAATTTTATATTTTTTAATTTTAAAATTAAATGTTCTAAATATTCTATATTTTTTAAATTAATAATATTATTTTTCTTTTAATTTTTCTAATTTTTCGTATTTTTCTATGATTTTTAAAATTTAAATTAATTTTTCAGACATGTGGGTCCCGCGGCCAGCACCTTTTGTCTGATTTAATAATAAAAAAATCAAAACTAACGGCCGTTGGTCCCGTTAAGGGAGGAGGGATTCCGCGGGTCTAACGGAGGTAACGTGTGGGACCAAATCGAACAAAAACAAACGTTAGAGACTGACTAAAATAAAAATAATAAGTGGAGGGACCCCTTAGTGCGCAATCCCGCCAAAAGACAATGCCCAATTAAATATTGTAGATGTTTGTACACGTGATGAGGTTTCTATTGGTTCGTTAAATGTGCCCATGCATCGGCGAAGCACTGGATCAGAACCCTCAATCAACAGACAAAATTCCTCCCTTCTCCTCTCCTATCCACACAGGGTTTTAGGGTTTTTCAGAAAGTCAGCAAATTGATAGGATCATCAAATCCAGAACAAGAAATCAATGGGTGCACCAAAGAAAGGTGCTGCTAAGGCATCCGAAGATGCCGACGCCTTAGCTCGCCATCCCTTGCAAGCCATCCTATTAGCCGATAGCTTCGCCACCAAGTTCCGTCCCATCACTCTCGAACGCCCCAAAGTAAGGAATTGCCCTACCTTTCTATGTTTTTACTTGTCATTGTAATAAAAGGAGAATAATTATAACTCTATTGCGTGATTTTTCTGTTTGATTGTGTAGGTGCTTTTACCATTGGTGAATATGCCCATGATAAATTACACATTGGCATGGCTGGAATCCGCGGGAGTCGAAGAGGTTTTTGTTTTCTGTTGCGCGCATTCACAGCAAGTTATTGAGTATTTGGAGAATTCAGAGTGGTTGTCCCAACCCAATTTTACTGTCACCACTATTGAATCACATAATTCTATCAGTGCTGGGGATGCATTACGGTTGATCTATGAACGCAATGTGGTTAGACATCTTGCTTATTCTCTTTAGTTAGTACTATTTTCTTTCTAGAACAATAAAATGTAAGTTTTGTAACTAGAGTACACATGCAGTGTGTTATTCCTTTTTCTTATTTTACCTGATTAAAGTGTTTGCATGTATCTGGTGAATGCGTTGTTTTGATTGTTACTTTAGAAATGTGTGTTCAATTGGAATGCAGCTGATATTTAGAGCTGACACATGCGATGTTCTAGGTTGATATGTGTATTTTGTAATTAGGATGCATGAGATGCCTGTAATGATTCTATACTATAACTGAATATGTTTTGAAACCGGTAACCTATGATTGCTTTAGAATAAGAGCATCAAGCGTAGGATGATTATGCAATTTGGAACTTGCCACTGGTTGACTATGCTCTAGTTAATTTTATAATTAGATTGCTATTTAAATCTTGTATGTATGTATTTGTGACTCGGAACCGGTACATGTGGTTTTTTAGGACTGTATGTATGGGCTCTTGATGTATTTGTGACTCGGATCTTTTTAACGGTTTGACAACATGAGGAGCTGATAGTTGTGTTCTTGCTTTTGTGGTTGAAGATACATGGAGATTTTGTGCTGATTAGTGGAGATACAGTAAGCAACATGTCACTAACACAGGCGTTGCAAGAGCATAAGGAGAGAAGGAAGAAAGATAATGATGCTGTGATGACTATGGTTATTAAGCAGTCGAAGCCTTCTCCAATCACTCATCAATCACGGCTTGGTACTGATGAGTTGTTTATGGCGATTGATCCCCAAACAAACCAGCTTCTTTACTATGAAGAACGGGCAGAACACTTCAAAGGGCTTATATCTCTAGATAATTCGTTGCTTGCTGACAATCCTTCCATATCCATGCACAACGACAAGCAGGTATGTTCCTTGAACTTTGAAATCTGCTCCAAACTGCACTTTCTCGCTCTGCCTCTGCCTTTTCTTATTTTCACATGATCTTAGTTTATAGTATGGGTTAACTTTTCTTTTTTGTTGTCCCTGGGCCATAACATCATTTTTTTAACTCAAATAAGTTCAACTAAAATGTTGTTTTTCCTTGCAGGACTGCTATATAGATATTTGCTCCCCGGAAGTTCTTAGTCTTTTCACAGACAATTTTGATTACCAGCATCTGCGCCGTCATTTTGTAAAGGGATTACTGGTTGATGATGTACGTCTTTTATTATTATTATTTTTACATTTCCATCTTTTCCACAGCATTTTGAATGTACTTCATGTAACTTTAAGGTATAAGATTTGGTCACACGCACATGAATGTTGAGTCATGGAATTTGACACGCGCACGTATGCTGGACAGGCACAAAATTCAAACATGTGTTGTATATAGCCGGTGTCAGTTGATTTGTTTGTGTTAATTAATAGTTTGTTGCTTATGTATACAATTGCACATATGAAAATTTGACTTCATATTTAGGGTCATATTCTGGTTTGCTCATGTGAAGGCTAGTGAGTTGCTGCCATTTATATGTCAAAGACTGTTCCCATCAGGAAGGCGCATGCTCTTGAATTTTACTGTTTCTTGGAGATAAAGGTGTTGCTGCATTTGCATGTTGTTTGAAGAATTTTTGTCGTAGACTTATGCTGTTCTGTTTGTTTGTTATTCTTCTTTGCGCTCTTTGATATATTTAAGTCAGTCACCTTTTTGATGTATTCTTACAAATTTCATTTTGTTGCATCCAAGTAATGTCCACTGAGTGTGCAAACTTTCTGCTAATATCGACATCTTTCTGGGAACTGGCTTTTCAGATCATGGGTTACAAGATATTCACTCATGAAATCCACTCAAGTTATGCGGCCAGGATTGATAGCTATCGTAGCTATGACACTGTTAGTAAGGACATAATTCAGAGGTGGACATATCCATATGTTCCAGACGTGAATTTTTTTGGAAACTATTCAACTAAACTTGAGAGAGAGGGCATGTACCGCGCATCAGGTATGAACTGTTGATGTATCGACAAGTTTTTCTTCTTTCCCTCACTGGTTTGCATTTGTCTAGGCATTTCTGCTGACTGCTATTTCATGATTTATCTTTTTCTCTCAGAAATAGAACAGTCACGTTCAGCACAAATTGGTCCTTTCACTGTTATTGGAAAGGGCACCAGAATTGGGAACAACTCAAAGATTTCAAATTCTTGTATTGGAGAAGGCTGTGTAATTGGATCAGATGTCTCAATAGTGGGTTCCTACATATGGGATAACGTCACTATCGAAGATGGCTGTGAGCTTAAGCATGCAATAGTGTGCAATGGTGTGGTAATAAAGTCAGGAGCAGTTCTGGAGCCTGGTGTAGTGTTGTCTTTCAAGGTATGTTGCTTGGTAGCCAGCGCACTTATTTTCCTTTTATTGAATTGCCTTGCGATAAGGTACTGGATTCTACATTAGCATGCTATCAAGTTGCTCAAGTCAGATATGACATACGGAAGCATATGTTGTTACATAGTCCAAACATAAAGTAGCTTCTAGTAGTGGTTTAAGGGTTGGGTCAATGTTGTTGGATTTGGTTATTGATTACTTCAACCTCCCTTAATTTCCTAGGGCATTTAACCTTTCTCTGCCCTCCAGGTCATAATTGGGCAAGAGTTTGTTGTCCCTGCTTACTCAAAGGTATCTTTACTTCAAGAGCCAACTATGCAAGATAGTGATGAAGAACTAGAGTATGCTGATAATAGCAGTGGAACAGTAGATGCAAGTAATGTCTGACTCTTTTCATTCCTAAGTTTTTACTTGTATCTTACTAGTAAATTGTGAAGGCTTTGTTCTTTTCATTTCATAAGAATGATGGAAAAACAATTTATGTTTGCATTACTGTGAAGGATAAGAGTGGAGTTGTTAGTTTCTAGTTTATTACAGTCGACCTTTGCAAAGCCATGCTATTAAGGATCTCCGTGTGGGGCATCTATTTATAGTCTTTAAGAATACACTTCATGATTTTGCACCTTATTGGCTAGAACAGTTCAGTATATTTCAGCAAGAGTTCTATTCTTATTTCTTATCTGAACTTGAATTTTATGGTGTCAATTGCAGGCCCTGTAGATAATTTTAATGGTGAAATGACATCTGAATCATCTGAAACACGAAAGTGGCCTGCATCAGAGGTTAGCTTTTGCATTTTTTATGGCACTGGGGTTGCTGATTTTTATGAACAAACTTGGTAATTCTGCAAGTTTATAAAAGCTGGAATGGGGTTATTTTCTAGTATGCCCGGCTTTTAAACAAACTTCAAAGCATTGAACTTTTGCTTTCAACAATCTCATGCCATTGATCTTTAATTGGAGTACATCTGCTTTGCTTAATACAATTTCATGTTTTTTCAGCTCGGGCCTGGTGGGATTGGTTATATTTGGTCAATCGGTGAAGGAAGTCATGATGAGGAATGGAGACATTCAGTTGCGCCCATTCCTGCTGATAAACTTGCTGAGCTTAGAGAAGCAATAGAGGACGATTTGGAGTTATTACATCTAGATAGCGGTTCTCTCCCTCCTTCTGGAGAGTTGAAACCTGGTGAGGACATTACTGGTTCAGATGATGATATTGAAGACTCTAAATATGACTCAGACCACTTTGAGAAAGAGGTGAAGTCATTTGAAATGCTGATGATTATTAGTCATATTGTTGCAAAAAGCATGAATATTATATCATGGTTTGTAGGTTGAGGATACTTTCTTGAAGGCTGTTGATGAAAATGGCGACGTCAGTAATGTAATTCTTGAAATGAATTCACTCAGGTCTGTTAAACGTTGTGCTTTATTTTTAATGATATATGCTTGTGTTGTGCCCACTAGTTAGCTCTACTACACAAGTTATTTTTCACTATTCTATGTTAAAGTGGGTCTAGAGATCATTATGGAGATGCAGAAACCTTTTAAGCTAGCAATTTTTTGTGTTACCACCAACTTTCAGTGAATGGTTTTCCAATTTTGCTCCATAAGAGTAATGTCATTCTGACCATTTGACCTGTAGGGCTTTCTTACTAGCTTTCACCTCAGAAATATTAGGCGTTGCGAATGTACTTTTGGCTGATAGCACAAATAAAGTAATGACATGGGATCACTGAGGCTATGCAATTTATGTATATGATATAGACAACAAACTTGGCAAACTATCCAAAACTTAAGTTTTACAATGATCTGTAGTTTTACTTTGCTAAAGTCCTAAACAATTATGACTTTCATGTCTTTGTGATATCTTATAGGCTTGACTGGTTGGTCTAGTGGTTGAACTGGTAACTTGACAGTTTCTTTCAATAATATATTCTTTTAGAGTGTTCTATTGCTTACCGATGAATTGACCTCTAATATAATGAAGTAGAGACCAATGACTTACTTGGAAGATTTATGTTTTTTTCAAGAGAAAGCAGGGATGGGTATATCTATGATGCATAGTAGTCTTGCACATGCTAGGTTTAATATAAATTTTGGACTCCACAGTCTCCCTTGACAGACCTTGTTTACACGACTTTTTTCTACAATACATCTGCAAGGGGAGACAAATGCTGTGGTATTTTACCTTAACACTCCTTTCTCTTCAATCTCAGGCTGTCGTGTAATATGGCATCTGCAGACTGTGGTGGAGCAATATTCTACTCAATGATGAAATTGGCAATAAAAACTCCACACTCTAATGCTGGTATTATTTTGTTTTCAGCAATTCCTCTATATCACATATGGTAACGTAGTTGTGTTCTCTTTAATGAATTGACATGGACAAGGTTTATGCACTTTGAGGTTGAATGTGTTGGAATTTCTAAAATGCCCTGCACATGGTTACCAGTTTTCAATCTGTTAAGTTTTTTGTTTATCCACGTTGGAAGACAACCACATGAAAGTGTGATGTTCTCAATGTTCAAGTCAATATCTGTTAGAAATGCCCAGCGTGGTCCTTTAGTTTATCGATTTGTTGCACTGCCGGTCCTTCAAGCTGATTAATTAAGAAATACATGGTTCAGTTTGTTGAACGGTCTGATTAAACTAATAAAATTTACTCAGGAATGTTCTGTATTAATGTAAACTATAAACAGTCCTTCTAATATGTCAATTAATTAGCTAGAGGATTAATACTGCTAAAAAATTAGTCTATTGATTGGTAGACTAGAGGGGCTTGCCCAACCGATTCTGTCTTGTTTCAAGCTCCTGCCCTTTGTAATCTTGTCAGTGCTTGTACTTTAGTTTGCCAATTGCAGAAGACTGGACTCCAGCTTTATTGGCTTTCTTTATTTCATGATTCTCTCTGTTAGAAAAATGCTTTATATATATGTGATTAATGCTTCTTCATTTTATCCTTCAGGTGAATTGTTTAGCATCGTGTCCAGTGTTATAGATAAGTGGCAAAAGCTTCTACAGTTCTATGCAAAAGAAATTGATGAGCAGGTTTGGATTGTTGATTTTATTATGATTTTGTATATAGTTAACTTGGCAGCAGTGTTGTGTTTTCCTATCCTCATTTTTTCATGACTGCCTACACTATGGCTCTTTGTAGAATCCTCTAACTTTTTAGTTATAGTATCTGATTTACTAGTTTTGGCTATTAACCTATTACAAAGTTATTTCTGCTTACTTCATAGCATCTGGCTGCTGAACGGCTGAAGTTCTTTCTTACCAATTTACACTCTGTTTAAAGTACTTTCCATCCCTTCAAATTTGATTTCAAACAAGCAATTAAACCTTTTATTGTTGTCTTGATCTTGTGCCATTTTCGTACCCATAAACATGATATTTATGCCAACGCCATCAACCTAAAATGCCAGTTATACTATTAGATTGATTGTTCAAACTACTCAATGCAGTCCTTCGAAGCTATACGTCCGCAATCTCTTGCTTATCTCTCATATGTCTTAGTTTGATTGCCATTCTTTACCTAACAAATTAAGAATCTACATTTCTTTCATCTTAACTTGATGCCCTGGTTGCATATTTACCAATCATATTTGTTTATTGACAAATCCCAGATCTTGGATGAACTAGGTTCTGGGCTCGTATTAGTAATTCCTTTTGTTTGAAAGGAGTGTTGATGAGCTTGATGTCATTTGATGAACAGATTGAAGTGATTCTCAAATTTGAAGAGATGTGTCTAGAATCTTTGAAGGAGTTTTCACCTTTATTTGCAAAGGTATCTTATTATCTTTGATAAAATTTCTCTCGTCATGGATTTCTGTGCAGCTTATTAGACAGAACTTGAAACTTTTCTCTTCATTTTTTCTTCATCGGGTGGGCTTTTCACTTAGATTCTTTGTTGTGCGGACAGGCTTTTCACTTAGATTCATGTTTATTTGGCTGAAAACTCTCTTAGTTTCATAGCTGGAAACACCCGCAGTCCCTCCCCAGTCCCCTCCCTTCTATTCTTCTCTCACTGAGAGATGGATACATTCACACAACCACACACACGCACATGGATTACGTGCGCATGTGAGAGAGAGGCAGCCATGTTTCTACCAACAGCAATTACAACTTAAAGTTCCATTATGGAAAGATAAGATTTGAAATGGGAAGGTTTTCGTACTGTTCAACAATGGGCATGGATTCCACTTGATTGCTTAGTGTGTGTGTGTGTGTGTGATGCACTGTAAATCATGGTCACAGTGTCGCACCCCCTTTTCAAAAATCGGGTTACAACACACAGTATGATGGTCCATTATATACCTCTGTTTTCATTTATCTCTGCACAAAACTTGACTTTTGATGCACCGAAGGTTTTAAGTTTAGGTCTCCTTTCTTCTTTCTAGTTAAGTGGCTTCATTTTTTTCTAGTTTATTTTATTGCATTATTGAACATAAAAATTGAAATTAAACATTTTTTTGGTGTTTTATTCTGCTAATTTCCATATTCTTTATCTTCTTTCAGATTTTGCATTTTTTATATGACAAGGACATTATAGATGAAGATGCCATATTAAGATGGGCTGATGAGAAAAAAGATGCAGAAGAATCAGACAGAATTTTTGTGAAGCAGTCTGAAAAACTCATCCAAGTAAGATATGATTCTCTCTTTGTTTCGTTTAGTTGTTTGTAGCATAGACTTGGTTATTTGTCAACTGGCGGTGGTGGTTAAAATAGGAGTTCTATGGTCATTTGTTGCGAAGTCACACAGTCACTTGCACATGCTTATATGTAACTTTTACTGGAGTGGTATTTTAACTTTTTCCTAAGATTTATGACCTAACATTCTCAAGAGATCGAAGGATGGAACTTTGTCCGTACAGTATTGGAGAAGCTCCACTTAGCTTCTTCTGTAATACTAAAGTTCGAGTCTGCTGAAACTATCTTTTGTTATGCTATCACTGTTTCGTTGCCATCGTCTGTGAACATTATTAGGCAATGATATTTTGAGCCATAACATCACATCACATTTTGTCATTGTTGCAGTGGTTAATGGAAGCATCTGAAGAAGAAGAAGATTGAGACTCGAAAGGAGTTGATATGATTGATCGATGAAACATTAAACGGATATATCAATGTTTTGAGGTGTTGTGTCACCGGTGTATCCCAAGTCACCTGAATTGAAAAGATACTTTGCCCCACTCTAGGAAATTAATGAAAGTGACTTATAGTCCTCTCCGTGAATGTTGTCGTCTTCAGCCCTTTTTTTTCCACCTGGGTGAAGCGCGATGCGTTTGTGACTGTGTAGATGGTGTAGAAATTCTGTTTGCAATTTTGAAAAGTTGTGGGAATTTGGATTTCAAATTCTGATTTCTGGGTGAAATGAAAAAGAGAACATCACCATTTCCGTCCTTGTGCAGTAGTACCCTGTTTCTTAGTTAATCCCATAGTTTCTGAGATATTTCTGAGCCTTGCAGTAAGTGCTTCGAGTCCCCAATTTGCAATTTGGTAAAATTTCTGAATATACCAGAAATATTAGTGGGGCTAATGTTACCAGTTTTCTTATGGATTGATGATATTTGGAGGATAATTGGCGAAAACAATACTAAATATGGGGGGGTATTCACTTTTAAGGCCTTTTCTTCTTCTTTTATATCTATTTTAAATTTGATTATTATAATTTAAATGTGATTAGGAGAGCCTTAATTGGTACAAAGAAGTAGGGGAGCTAGTCTGGTAACCATGAAACTCATCCTCTTCAATTTTAGGGTTTTCAAGGAATTGTAGAATTTTCTGTTCTTGCTTGTCAGTTTCTGGATTGTGATTGTTCTATCAGTAGTTTTTTTTCTAGCAAACAATTAATTACAGCAATCGATCAACGATTGTCTGGCTCAATGAGTGATAAATCGTCGCCGTGGTCTAACTAACATACCAGAAGATCTCCTAGCAACCATTGCTTCAAGAACATGTTTGACCGATCAAATCCGACGCGGCGCGGTTTGCAAGAATTGGAACCAGTTCGGCGAAAAGATCTATTCTTCGGCAGATAACTTACCATGGGTGTAGCAACATCGGCGACGTACACATACCTTCTCATCAAAAGTCGTACAAAATCATCAACGACGAACACAAGATCGTCAAAGATAAAAATATCGGTATTATCCATTGCTCTTCACTCTATGGATGGGTACTCTTTTTCGATCGAAATACTAAATCCTTAGCCTTATTCAACCTATTCAACAATGTGGTTATCAATTTACCTAAACTGGACGTGACAGATCGTTACGATATTGTTAAGGTGATGTTTACAACAGCTCCAACTTGTCCGGATTGTATGTTCATCGTTTTCTTCAAACGTGGTCCGAATTTGTGGGGTCTCGTCAAGGGTTACGATCTGTTCATTGGTACTTGTTGCGCAGCAGATGGAACTGCTTGGGAAACAAGGCAAGCTGCAGGTATTAACTATTTGATTCGAGATGTGGTTTATTTGGATGGAACTCTTTATTATCTTTCGTTGGATGGAACTTTCATGGGATTCGATGTCGATACGAAGGAATTTCGGTGCCTCAAGCTTTACAGGTTTTACAGAAAGTGTAGTACGAGGATGAGAAACTTCTTGGTGGAATCTAATGGGGAGATCTTGTGTGTATATGACTTATTATATGATCGAGCTGATCATAGGCATCAGTACCAGGTTGGAAGATACGATGTTAGGACTGATGGATGGATTGGTGAGGTGCATTTGGGGAATAGAGCTGTGTTTGTTGATTATCATAAGTCGTTTTGTATACCAGGAGAAGAAGCAGGGGAGCTAGCTGATACTGTTAATTTCTTCAACCTATAATTTATTCCAAAGTGGCCTGCCATTATAAGTGATGAACTGTTTGAGTATAACAACAAACATAAAGCGCGGGCAACTACTAATGCATACATTATGAGAAACCTTTTTTATTTTATACTTAAACACCCAAATATCAACTTCTTTTCCTAACATCAACTAAAAAGCTACTGGTTACTTTTATATTCCAGGAATTCCATTCCATTCCTTCCAGCTGATCATATTCATGGAGGAGGTGGTCCCATTGGGCCTGGCGGTCCAGGAGGCCCAGGTGGGCCCAATGGACCCCCACCAAAGCAGTCTTGTAGTAACCAGCAGCAGCACAGAAGACTCAAACTGCAAAGAAACCAGAGTAACAACTAACAACACAAGTTTTGTTCTTTCTTTGTCAAAAGAATGGAGACAAACAAGCATACAAGAAAGAAAGATCTGTAAAACAGCCAGCTTTGATCTTGTAACAGCTTATTAAGAAATTGAAAATGCTTACCATGATTCTATTATGTTACAGAAACCACCCAAGAAACCGGGGCCAGGGCCGGGTGGCCCGGGTCCTCCTGGTCCCACTGTTTCGTTGCAGCTCCGACGACACTCTTAGTCCGATGAGAACCTCCAATTCGAAACACTTTCTAAGTGCTGAAAGGTGTTCAGGTCTGTGATTTATAGGGAGAGTTTGCTTTGGCTAGAAGCATCCATTGTTATTACTACCTACAGCCAAATCCTTGCATCTAGTTCCCTCCCACCTGCTCCTCTAAGTTCTAACCTACCAGTCAAAAGATTAGATCAATATTTCATACTTTACGACAAATCATTGATTTCACCCCGATTTCTCTATTTCGAATTTTAGAGCGAGTTGACTCGTTTTGCCAACCAAAGCTCATGCACACTGTCAACTCGTGTTTTTGATAACCTTGGACGTACATACATGAGTTATTTTGGTTTCATTTTCACTAGCATAACCAATTACTGGAAGCTTGATCAATCTGTTCATAACTTCATATACTAACAGCATGCATGCTACATTCTAATTTCTACTACATCAATGCCCTATTATTCCACACCATTACACCTCAGGTGACCACACCAGCCACAGATATGGGATGCCACAACCTGATCCATCATCACCCATCATCTAACATCCGCAGAAACCCATAACCTGTGTTGCAACGAACTTCACAACAAATAACAGTTAAGAGTCTATAAACAACTGGGATGATTTGAAGGCACTTCCAAATAATCCCAGAACTTCACAACAACCACAAATGCGTGCCTCTATGTAACACTTGCATTTCAACAAAATGTGCAACTGATGCATCAAATAGCTAAATAAATAAGTTTCGGATTCTCTGTTAAATGAAAATACAGCCATGCAAGTAAACAAACGGTTCCAGAGTTGCTCAGCAGTTAAAAGAGGTGAGCTGGTGTGGACTTTAACTTGCCAGGGAAGAAACAAAAAAGGTACCAGAAAGATATCCATGAGGGAGAACGTTCCACGGCAACAGAAGCAGCAGATCAGGGGCTGGTATAAAATGTTTACACCCTTCAAATTTGAGTATCTTTCCTGATGTGAGGGAAGCTACACCAATTTCTACAGAGAAAGGGCAAAATAAAGCTGCCTAGCTCATTATATCTGTCAAAAGTATATTTCTTCTTTTCTCTTAAACTCTAGTCTGTACATCGACTCTGCAGTGATCATATGAATCAGTCACAAAATGGCTGCTAATCCCACAGTATCCCCCTCATCAACTCTCGCTTCTGGAGTATTACCCACACTACGGGGCCTCGCTGAAAGTACGAAAGGAACAGAGTAGTAAGTAGAAACATTTTGGCCAGTGACCTACATAACTCCATAGATATTTTTAAATAAGTATATAGTACTAGTATACTATAAATGAATGTCAACAGAAGGTGCAGATTCTAAGGCTTTATATGTTTGGGTGAATAAACACGCCGTCATCAAGAGCGCATGAATATATGCAGTCCGAGACATTATAACAATAACCAGTGGCTTACCTGTAACATTTGTAATAATATTTACACTTTTCTGAGCTGCTAGTGCCTTCAAATTGTTTCCAGTAGCTAATAAGAGAAAACTCTTCATATGTTGCTTTTGCTCCTTAGAACTTGATGTCTTAGTCAAAGCTTCTTCAAAAGCAGCCAAATCTTGGGGTGCAATGCGAGGGAGGGAGAGTAGAACCTGGAAATCAAAGGCCATCGATCAATAAAAGATGTATCAAGAAATTCTAAATCATATGGTAGGATTTCACTATTTTAAACACTTAATCCAATATGTTTAACAACATGGTCTATGAGACTTACCTGTCTTGGAGCTGGATCCCTATCACTTAGATACATGAATATTTCCCGACACAGACCAATCAGATCACCGCTGATAAAAGCATTGGACTCAAGCGCTAAACCTTGTATAATTGCAGAGAAAAGATCTTTTGCAACATATTCTCGGAGTTGACCATTATTTGAAAATACTGCTAGAATAACCAGAGCACTACAGAATGAAGAAACTTTTGTCACTGCTTCACCATCAGTCCATGTGAAAGCTTCTAAACAAATCTTTAATGCCGGAAGGGTAACGCCACTGTACTTCAGCAGAAAACTGCAGAAGAATTAAGTATGAGACGTTAAGTAGGACTCAGGAACAAAAACAAAAATCAAAGACAACTAAGAAATACTTCAAGAAATGCACAGAGAAAAGCTACTCTATGTATACATACCCAACCATAGAATTTGATGCAAATGCATCCAGGTCCTTTAGAGAAGCTATGTCCACACGAGTGGTGTGTCCAGAGTGTTCTAAGAAACGCAGCCCAGAGTTAAGTCCTGGTGACGCTATAATAGAGAGGAGTGAGCAGATTTCACGAGTTAAATCTCGAAGTAGTTTCTCCTCCATCACTTCAACTTTCATATCCGGACCAGCAAGGATGCCATGGAGATCTGGAACCTTAGCTTTACCTTCATGCAAAAGACTGGACCATGAGAAGCTAAGAGCTTGCTGTACATGAAGAAATAATGGCTGTAGGAGCTTTTCCAGCCAGACACCCCACATCTCCTGAGGACAATGCTTCACTAAGGGAATCAGAACTGAATGAATAAGCTGCCTTATATGTCTGAACTCCATGGACTGTATATTCTCCATTAGCGCTACACTCACAGAATGAATATCCAAGGATTTAAAAAATGGGTCTCCAAGGGTCGCTGAGAGGCCCAGTACATTGTACCTAGGATTATCGAAGACAAATTAGTACATCCCTAAGGAAAACAACACAGGAACTCACATGTATGACTCGTGAAATTGGTTAGCTACAATTGCTTAATGTAAAACTTATCATCAGTCATCTCATGACTGCTACGACATAGCTTGCCATGTATAAAATATGTACCCAGTCTAAAGTTCCTACTTATCTTAGCCGTTGCATGTGGAAGGGCACACTCGAATAGTTGGTTATACATAAGCTATGTGCTTTGACATCAACAGCCAAATGCCGTCAAGAAAAGAGAGCATAACAGAACCAATATATATAAACAGCAAAAATGCCACTCTTAAAGTAAAAACCACATGGAAGCTCACGTACTTACCCACTGTCCCTGATTCCTTTCAACCAATTCCGTACATCCGATTCATTCATTTCAGTGCCATTCTTACTCATGTCAAACTGGGATCCGTCTGCAAAATTCAAAGAACCCTTGGACAATTTGGGATTCCCTTCCCCAAGAAGACCATAACGCTCAACATCACTCATGATCATGGCAGCTTTAACCTCTCCAGGTAATACTTGAGAAAAGGATGGAGACCAAAGGAAATGCACAGCACGGAGCAGCTGCAAACAACAAGACCTTCAATTAAACATCTTCGTGCTGCTACTAAAGAGATGATAAATAACAAAATAATAATGATTTCTTAATAGCAACAGACATACTTTCAACAGAGGAGGCAATATCCACGACAGATGGGAAGCCATTGGATGCAAGGGAGTACTAGGTGACGACACAATCTGTGAAACCAAATGGACTTTTTTGTACCCACTCCTCTTAAGTGCCTTCTCAAAGAATGTCACTGTGTGGAAAAGTAACCACATAAATGATGTCTCTGAGCACAAACGAACTAAACCTAATGGTTCCAACAAATAATTGTTTTGCCACTCGAGCTGTGTCCACTGTTGGCTCAAAGGTTCAAGTAACCAGGCCAGAACTTCATGCTGTTGTTGAATCCTGCATTATGTTGGCAAAAGTAAGTTCAAAACGTGACAAAAAGTTGCAAACAGTACAGTGCTCCTCATGTTAAGGAGAATTACCCGGCAGCTGAAGCCATAATAAGAAATGCTTCACCTAGAAGGTTATGTTCAGCACGTAGCAAACAACCTTTTTTTTGCATATATGCCATGGTGTCAGCTATGCCCTACATATTAAAACAGTATGACAATGCAAAACCAGAAATTCCTCAAGTACTTGGGCTCTTCTAATGTGAAAAGACAAAATAAGTTACCTTCATGTGAGGCAGGGTGCTTTTGTCAGCAGCTTTTGCTATTCGAATGAATGAGGTACAAATCTGTAACCTTGCATGCCTTGCAGTACTTATGGCAGGATCCTGCAAACCAAGCAAAAGCAGTATGTTGACCTATTTGCTCAGTTGCTCTCCCTTTTAAAAATAATGACAATTGAAGGTTGAGAATAATATCAGAGCAGAACCTTAACAACAACTGGAAGTGATGTTAGAAGTTCAAATAGTTTATTAATGACGCTGCCAACTGCATCAGGGAAATACTTCAAGAACGGACCCAAAGCATCCAAATAGTGCGCAAGGACTTCTACATGAGCTGGCTCCGTCCACTTTAAAGCAAGAAGTTGCTGAAGTAAACCTTAAATTCACAGAAATCAGCATTTTTTTAGCAGGCAGCATGTCTTTTATGTTAAAACCCAATACTCTAAACAAATTGAAAGAGAAGTTGTGAGAGAACCTTCAAATATTTTGTACAAAGCAACATGAACTTCAGAACTACCCCCTACAGAGTCACTTGACCCATAAAAAATTGCACTCACGACATTCTCTAAAGCCACTTGCATGGCTTCCATCACAGCTTTGTCCTGGTAAAAGAAAGATTTGCATGATAAATAAATAACAATTCAGGCATAAACTGCAAGACAAATGGCAGGGAGCATATAGATTGAGAATCTAATGAGCATAATGGATAAATCTCATATAAAGACTTCCTACTGCACCTGAACAGGAACTGGAGAGACGGAAATGCTATTAATAATTGAGAAAACTCTTTCAGAAATTTTAGCACCGGCTATGAGGGGTTTGAAAGAAGCAACGAGTTTCGTCAGCTCAGACTGCATTCACATAATAATAATGTTAATATGCATCAGTGGAAGAAATTTGGAAAGATTAAGAAACTACAAAAAAAAGGAATCTTAACCTGAAAATTCAAAATGACATTGAGAGTTGATGTCTGGGTAAACTTACCAGCCTGGAACGGAACTGGCCAAAATCTCCTCTCCCTTCGAAATCATCATTCCACAGCTCTAACCCCCCAAGAGACAGGGATGTCCCAGGAGACACTCTCTCTCTCTTAAGCATTCGCTGAAAAGAGATATCCAGAATTGCATTACAGATATCATCACTCAAAAGACTTGAAATCTTTCTTTTTTCATCATCATTCTGTCCTGAACCAGACCCCAAATTGTTAGCAGCAGACCCATCTCCAGAACGTGAAGGGCCTTTTGGCTTTGACATTACATCTCTCATTACCACCTGGAAAAGTAAAATAAAATAAAATAGAAAGCCATTCAATAGTGGCAATAAGGAGGAATTGAATCGTTAAAACACTAATTTGCAAAATACTTCTACCTACCAACCAAAAAGGCAAGGATTGAAAATGAAGAGTCAGCCTATAATGTTGGAAAAAGCCCAGCATCTGAAATAATAGCAGAAGATTGTAATTGCAAATGGTTCTCAGAAAGGACAATAATTTCATAAGACTTGAATAAAATATTATGGTAAGGGTAGTAATGTGTTAGGGGATCTCTTTAGATCAACCTAATAAAAAAGAGTCGTAATGTGTTAAGCACTGTTACCTGTTGTAGATAAAGAGAGAGTACATTGATATCAGTGGAAATGCACTGTAAGTTAAAAGAACCCAAAGACACCATACTCTCACATATGCATTCAGCAAACTCAAATTCACTTTCATCGACTGCCCCAGGACTTGACCCAGATTTCTGTAAGAACTCTTTGGAGACACTTATCAGGATCTGAGAGACATTGCTCATTGCAGAATCAAATTCAGAACCAGATGCATCAATTGGTCTTTTCCTGCAAATCTCAATCCACAGTTCACAGCAATCATTAGAATGTTCTTCCAAAATTGAACAAAACTACAAAAGAAATTGTAAGATCCAAATGACAAACCTTTGAGAGACGAGCTTGAAGAACTCACATGCATGGAGACGAAAATCAGGAGAAGTAAGTAAGAAACCGCACCTGGATAGGCAGAGAGATAAAGGAGTTGGAGAAAGTGAGAAACCAATGTGACCAACAATGCTTAAGCAGTGTATCTGAGTTATCGTACCCATGAATAATGCCATATTTAGCTAGATCAGATAGAGGAGCCCACTCCGCATAGGCATTAATAGCATTCAAAGTAGCCATTACTGTGGCTGCATGCTGTTTTGCAATTTCGAATTGCTGCCTACCAACTTCAGTCAATGCAGCTCCAAAATGCCTCTCAAGTAACTGGATCGGAAATAAATACATTAACAATTTAAAATAACTCAAAGAGGATTACAGGATAGTAGAAAATAAAGACCGATGCATACAGTATATAGTAGAGGTAAAATTTCAGGCAATGATTGAGCGAGTCTCCGCAGCAGTAGCCTGCGCCTATCACCTGAACATACATTTTACCAAAACTAAAGAGTGAGGAGGAACCAAAGTACAGCTATACAAAAATTAAAGCCAAAGAAAATCAAAATGATACGAGACAGAACTTTTAGTGTATTATGTTAAAATGTGAACAAACTAAATTGATCAACTCTTTTCTAGGCTTCAAACAAAGCAGCACTAGCAAACCTCGATGCCTGAACATGCATGCAACTGCTCACCACCCCCACCAAAACCCAGACACAACAAGACTAAAAACGTTAAGTGAAAGCCCTCATAACCTTTCAATAAATGATAGGAGAAACTGCCAATAAACAATAAGTTCAAGTTTATCATGCTCAACACACCAATAAACTGTCAATTTACTTTTGAAACTCAAAGAAAGAAGCATTCGTGATCTTCACTGCCTGAACACATACAAAAGCCCATCCCCTGCCTTAACCCACAAATGTGTGTGTGCAGACACACTACCAAAAGTGAAAGTTCATTGTTAACCTTCCAAATCTTCATTGTGTACAGTAATATCTTCTGGAAGCCATCTCAGCATCATGGAAACTAGCTCAGCCTAAAATAAGAAAGAAGAAAAATCAACAAGAATCCAATGGATGGTTTTAAGCCTAATAATAAAATAAAAAGACTCCAAGCATTAAAAGATGAGAGTTTACTTTTATAGGACCCTGATTGGACAAAGAATTCAGAGATGGAAGTAGCTCTTGCCACAACTCTAAGCCTTCTCTCCTAACAATCTGTGGAAGAGAAAAAGTGAGCACTAAACTGCAGAAGAAAGCTTTTTCTGTAAGAGAAATATGATGAGAACCTCAGCAACAAGCGCTGCTGTCTGACTTTTCAGAGCCCACTCTCCGCATGCATTTGCAATTTCAGACATCAACTCAACAGAAACATTGGCGAAGTTCCTGCGCTCTGCCGAGCTTAGTTCCTCCCACCGTAACCGGACCAAATGCTGCAGAAAATCCACAAACAATATCTGTCATCAAGCTTAAATAATAAATACCAGTGAATTGATGAAATAGAACTCAAAGATCAATAACATTGCAGTTCAGTGATAATTTAAATGTCCTTAAAATTTTCCAGGCGGTCCAGCACCAAGATAACAATTTTGGATTGTAACTGCCGTTTTGAGTTGCGATACATTTGCTCAATTGTAAATTACTGTTCAATTGTGGATTTACTTGAAAAAGTAGAATTCAAATGGAAATATTAATCGAGAGTAGCATATGGTCGAAATGTCATTCTCCATGAACATTCCAAATAAAGAAAATATTATTAATTAATTGGAGCTGGATTACATAACCATTGCGAAGTTAAATACTAAAAAGGATCTTTCACCCTGTCCAATTCAAGTCATCCCCAATCTCATCAATAGCTCAACTAAAATAAGTTGATTGTAATGTTCAGATTCAATTATGAGACGGGTAGGAATGAGCATTTCAAATATGAAACTTAAAAAAAAAAAAAATTTCATAGCTGATACGAACAATGTACAACGCCAAATGAAAATATCCATTTGTGCTGCATAATCACTACTGAGTATATAAACATATAAGGCTCAGCTCCCCACAACTTTCATGCCAATGAAAAGTTGGCCATGCTGGAATGAAGAAGTTTAAGGTTGTACTCAGGTGATATTGAAGGTAACTCTTGCTACAGATTTTCTCTTTAACACACAAGCAGAGAGATTTGACCCTCCCCACTTGGATATTGTCAACAGATAACATCAGCAAATAGTATCAAAACACCTCCTCCATAAAGGAAAGAAAAATGGCGTATGAGCAAGAACCTGCAGCATTTTAAAGGCTTGCAGCCGAATTTCAGACGACCAATCCTTTCTGACAAGAAGGAATGATATGCTTGCCAAAACTCGTACATCTCCTGCTTTGATCTACAGAGAGTGAAGAGTGTACAAGTCAGATAAGGTAAGTACAGCCTGATAACAGTTACTCAAACAGAGACGTCTGAAGGTAAAGCAATTAATTTATATAAATTGCTCAACCATTTTGAAGGGACAAAAAACCTTACCACCATTTACAAAAAACAAAGAACCAACAACTACTGCAAATTTCCAAACAAACAATCTAACAACCCAGTAAAAATAGTAGAACTGACTTACAACAAACTTTAAAAAAAAAGCCCTCGCAATTTATATAACACTCAAAGAAGCTAAATGATTTGAGAGAAGTTCTAATCATGGAAAATTCAATTCCCTGATTGCATGATAATACCTAACATATCCCAATACTATCCCCTATTGTCTGAAATTGCATGCACACAAAAATCTCGAGTTTGTACAAAATATAAATTAATCAAATTGCTGGAAAGGAATCTAATCATTATCGCAACATTTACCACCCTTATGGCATGTGCACACTAACATGAACATAGGTTGCTGAAACTAAGCCAACGCAGAAGAACTCCAAATATGAATTAGAACCGCAAACCATTTTGCATCAAACTTTAAAATTGCCAGACTATATCTAATAAATATCACCAAAATAAAAACGAAATGCTGCAGAAACTCCATAAGCAAAACAGAACAAAATTTCGCAACATTAACCCAAACTTCACAGAAATGCTTCGATTCCCCCAAAAAGTAAGATAACACCTCCGGGAAATTAAGCACTGATCAAAACACTTTTTTGAAGTCCTAAAACTCAATCAAATTACCAGCAATTTCCATAAAAGATCACAACTTTTCACCGTTTCATTGCAAACACCATAAGCAACCAAACTCATCATTCTTCGCCAAGAAAGCAAAAGAAGTAAACTGGGGACTGAAACACAAGCTATACATATTGCTAGGAAAAGGAAGAGAGTGCGTACAGAATCAAGGAAAACAACAGCAGCTTTGCGGGCATCAGGAGTGGAGTTCCAGTCAAGAGCAGCAACAATGGCTCTAGCCACATTGTTTGCTACGGTGTTGGTATTACTCGCATCCATTGCTATTAATTAAGAAAACACTTCTAAAAGCCCTTTCTTTCACAAGGGTTTTGTTGGGTTTAGTGACAGAAAGTGATATGCATAGATGGTGGGTAAAGGACCACAAAAGACTACGCCTTTAAAGGGTTTTTCTTATGCAAACAGATGATATTAGGGGATGAAGAGAAGGGAAAGCGATGGCGTGACCGATGTTGGTTCTGGGTTTTTGATTTTGTAGTCTTTGAGGTTTTTCCTTGGTAGGTCTCTGAATTCTATTTTAGAGTTCTCTCTCAGCTGTCTGTGTTTTTGGCGTCTCCTCTTAGGTTCTTTCTTACATGTGATTTTGTGTACTGTGTGAAATTTCAGTGATTTATTTCTTTTCCTTTTTAAATTTCAATAAACTAATTTTTATTTGTAACGTGTTTTCCTGCTCAACGATAAGCTTGGCAACCAAGAGAAGAATCTTTTTCTACGATATCCTGAATTTTCCCTTTCTCTTGACTAAAAAATAATTCTAGGAAAGAATAAATTGACATGTCACATTGACATGACATGACATAGTAGTTTATGTGGTAAAATCGACATGAGTTATGAGTTATATTTCTTGTACGGTTAAACATAATTTTTTTTTAAAAAAATGGCATGAATTGTTACTTAGCTGTAATTTTCCTTAAATGGGTTGTGATTTAGTATTAGTAGCAAGGCATGCGTTATCTACTGCGGTCACGAGACATTGATTTTTTTTCTCCATTTACATTAACCAATCGTTATAAATTATCTAATTAATTACCAATAAGTGATTAGTATGATTGATTTGATATTTTTATTTCTTAAATAAAGTCGTATATTTGATTTTTTTTTTACATGAGAATATTTTACTTTTTAATAGATTAACCGCTAAAAAAAGTAACTCACAATGTTCAAGCGAGATTAATTTCTAAACTGAAACATCCTAAAAAGACACTCGAGAAGATAAAAAAAAAATAAATATATATATATATATATATATATATATATATATAGTTTATCAAGTTAATTTGTTGAAATGGCTTGGAAATGGGTTAATCTTACTTTAATTTGTTAGTGTTATATTTGTCATTTCATCAACTTTTTTTAGCTCGTATTTCTTACAAAGCAAGGAGGTTAAATCTCAAATTCGAGTGTCATTTTCTCCAATAAATGTTTGTGTATTGTTCTACACTGATATCATCTCCAAGAACTTCATGCTACTTCACTTCACACAAGAACGACGCTACTAAAGGGATTGCTCCTAATATGATCAAGAACTTGAGGAGAAGAATAGGAGTCTTGAGAGTTTATTAATTTCTTTAAATCAGCACGTAGTTTTCGACACAAGAAACTTCAAAAAGTAATCGAAATATACACATCAATGGAAATCAAATTTCTCATAATCCACATCAAATGGAGCAGACATTTTTTTCTATCATGAAGTGGAAAAAAGTAAGGAAATTTTGGTCAATCCCACCTGAATACAAGTATGTTCTGTTCTGTGTGAAGAAGCCAGGCTAAACTAAATACAGTCTCATGAAATCGCACCTGTGACTATCGTGGAACGGTATAGGAAATCACCAACTTCACAGATCCAATTCTCGATGCACGCCCTAGAAATGTTAAGCCATACTTTTCTTTCCTTTGAATCGAGCATCCCTACTTTTATCTTTCTGGTTTCCAGTTGGCATTCTGGACGATTCACGTGCAGCATTCTTCTTTCGCCTTCCAGCACCAACACTAGCAGAGTCAACCAATGGGCCTGACCAAGTTTGAATAGGATCTTTCGAGTAGGTGAATGAGGTAGAACTAAAAGGCACGTCAGGAGGAATCAATGCAGGATCCATATGATGGGATGATCCTAAAGGATACCCGATCGCTCCGTCCTGGTGTGGTGGAGGAAACTTTTCACTCTTGCTCTTTGCATTCACATGGTTAATCAGGCGCCTCCTCTGTGTCAAAAAGAAATCAACGTCGCAAAAAAATCAAGTTATAACAAAACTCAAACTGAGCAACAGTTCAAAGACAATTCTGAAGTCGCTACGGTTCTTAACAACTGCATATTATTCCTTAAAAGTGGAAAATGCAATAAACTACACAAGTTGAATTGGTGCATGGGCATAGATGTTAAAACTACAATGAAGCAAATGCAGTAGTAATCATGTCATATCTCCATTTTTTACTTGATGCTAAACTGATTCATTTGATTATTCCTTCCTGTAGGAAACCTTAATCCTATGGCATGTATGTTAAAGAATTTGTGAATATAAGCATCCGAAATTAAACAAAAATCATGGTGAAAAACTACTATGCATACATCAAGATTTGATTGAAGCTCTGCATTGGCTTCTGGAGCAGGCATGGCCCTTTGAGAACGATCCCGTACACGCGGTTTCTTCACAGCTTCATTCTGGGCTTTAGCAGCAGCTCTTTGTCTGTAGAATGCAAACAAGACCAAAAGTAAGAGGTAGTGACACCATGCTCAAACCTTCCCGGTGAAACTTTCATGGATGGAAAGGAGATAAAGTTAGAATAAAGTAGTCCCACAGACAAAAGCCAAAATCGATGTCATTTCATTCCCATGTCAGAAAAGAATGGTTTTTAGATCTCTTTCTTCTGATTATTTAATAGAAAAATTGGACTTATTTGGAAATCTGATCTACAGCTGCTTCAGACACAAAACATCTCATGATTCCTCTCGCCTATCCATGAAATTTTTTCCTCCAACCACAGTAGGGACCTAAGCTTGGTAGTTTTCAACTATATCATCTTATACACCAAAAAACATAACTAATGGTTCTGGAACACATTTTACAACTCAAAATAGGTGGTTCTTCCCATGTTACACACCCACCCATCAAACATGTACACATAGAGAGACATTTACTGAAATGCTGAGCACAAGAAGATAATAACAGGTTGAGGTCTAAAGAGGTGTACCTTCTAGCTTCATCATCTCGTCGTTTAGCATCCATTTCCTTACTCGGTGGATACTTCGGGAGACTAGAAGGTTCGCAAGCAAAAGGTTCCGTTGCGAAGAACTGAACAAGTAGAAGGTTAAAGGCACAATCAATATTCCAAATTTGAGTAGAAAATTCACAAATTAGATGTCTCATCGAGGATACATAAAATGTCACTTTGTCATTGTGTGTTCAAGGACCAGTGACCACTACCATATGCCAAGACTAGTCAAAAACTAACAAAATTATGAGTGATAGGTCTCTCATTAGATTACTTGCAACTATGATGGGTCATATGATGGGCTAACATTGTAAAAAACATAAGCTTTTCCTAGAGTTTTAAGTTGAGGTTAAAAGCAATGATTAAGCTCAAACACATAAAAGTAAGGACAGTATAACTTACTTCACTGTTTAGGGCTGCAGTGGCTGTCAAGCGTTCAGCTGGATCAATTGCAAGAAGAGTTTCGATGAGGGGGTATGATGATGGTGGAAAATCTTTAAATGTCTCTTTTATGCATCTTTTGTACGGCTCTCGGGGCCTAAATATGGTTGCATTTGGTAACTTCGACTTTTTCCAGTATTCATCTGACGGTGAACCACATAGTTTGTATATTTTATGTAGTTGCTCTACCTAAAACAGTGAAGAAAATAATTACCATTAGCATTGAGAATATGAGATGCACCAAAGAGTAATTTAGAAGCTATGGATTCAATTTGTTATTTTACTGAAGCCACAAAGTCGAAGTAGCTAATAGAGCATGAATTCAAAATTTCACAGAAGATACATTAACAACTAGACAACAAGTACTGTTAATATATAAATAAATAATTCTAGAATGCAATTCAAAGCAATGACTTATACTTACCTCAGTACGGCCAGGCATAATGGGCTTCCCAGCCAATAACTCAGCTAATATACAGCCTGCACTCCACAGATCCACTCCTACACCATAATCAGTAGCACCAAGAAGCAGCTCGGGAGGTCGATACCAAAGAGTAACCACCCGGCTAGTCATCGGATGCTTGTGGTTAGGATCAAAGAAAGAAGCTAGCCCAAAATCTGCAATCCGCAGTACGCCCTCATTGTCAATGAGAAGATTTGATCCTTTGATGTCACGATGAAGCACACCATGATTGTGGCAGTGCTCCAGTCCAGATAGGAGTTGACGCACATAGCATTTTACCTGAAATATGAACATGTGATAGATATCAAATGAAATTGTTGCTAATTTATGTCCAACTGAGGAACTAGAGGCATGTGCTTTGTTAATTTCTTGTTTGAGAGAATAAAGCTAACCTGAGGCTCTGTGAATATTACTGTTGGGCTTGCAGCAAGGCCAGCCAAATCATGCTCCATGTACTCGAACACCAGGTACAGACTACATGACATTCTTGAAGTAACTAAACCCTCCAACTTTACAACATTAGGATGATCCAGCCTTCGCAGAATGAGTATCTCTCTAGCCATAAATTTAACACTCTCAGGTTCCAAATTATCAAATCGAACCTTTTTTAGGGCAACAATTTTGTCTGTTACTAAATCTCTAGCTTTGTACACATTGCTGTATGTTCCTGATCCAACCTATCATCAAGCATGGAGTTTGAAAAAGAACTCAGGAAGTGAGAATTACTAAAACTGAGAAAGAAAGAAGAATCACTTTGTGAATCTCAATGCATTTGCCGGCTACAATTGCCCATTTTAGTTTTCCTTTGAAATGAAGTAAAGAATATCAACATTGTTACCCCAGGTTTTAGAAACATCTCATAAGAGGCACTCAAGATAGAACTACATGATGCAACTTCAACTGAAACTAACCAATCAACCATTCTTAGTTTCAGAATGCACAATCCTGAATGGCACTTACCTTATCAATCTTCTGAAATGAGTCTGCACGCCGTGGAATCCAACCATTGAGTGCCTCCCCACAAACTGCCGATAGCCAGGACGGCCACCCTGCTGCCACCTGTTCACCACGTAAATGCTTTGGTAAATTACTTGGCCGAGAGGTAGTTCTTGTCTTCTTTCTCTCCCCTCTAGGTTTTTTATCTCCATCCCTCTTATCCTCCTTCCCGGTCTCCTCATTTTGAATCTCAACAACACTACTTGTATCAGTATGTGTCACCGAAACATTGTCTAATTTCCTACTGGATTCAACCCTCAGGCTCTTGACCTTTTTCGACTCGGAAACTATGCCAGAGGACACCTCTCTCCCAAGTACACACCCCATTTCTTAAATCTAAACCTCATTTCTCAACATGGTCTATTTTTTTGTCGGTGTTCCCTCTGTAGTCAGGATAAATCAGTGCAAGCCAATAAATCAATCAGTAACCACTAAAAAGAAGAGAACAAAAACAAATCAAAAGATGACAAATTTACACACAATTCCACTGTCGCATGATCTGGAAAGCACAGAATTCTCAGCTCAAATGAGCTCAGCAATCAAATTGGCGTTTACACACAACAGCAAAACACATACATACAAATCAAAACCACAATTTCCCAGATTTAGAAAGTAAAACTGATCTAAAAGACAGAAAATTCAGAGCCCAAATTGCAAAAATGGGTACAAATCACAAAAACCCTACTTTGAGATTTAAAGATTAGAACTTCAGCTACCCAATCAACAAAAAGCTAACACCTTTAACTATTCAATTTAACTAGAAAGACAAGTTAAGAATGATCCAAAGATATAGAGAGAGAAGAATTTGAAGACAAGAACTGCACTTAGAACCAAAAAAGAAGAATGATCTAAAGAAAAAGGGAGTGGGATAGGTAAAGAAAGTGATGTAGCATAAAGAAAGATACTTACTTTGATTGAATCTGAGAAGGAGGGAAGGAGGAGAGGTGGGAATATTACAAGTTACAACAACTAGTAGGTGGTAGTAAAAGAGCAGCAGTGCTATATTGACAACAAGCTCTCCTCTTCCTACTACTAAGGTTTTGTTTTGTTTTTGTGAGTACAAGAATTTAGTCCTTGGGGTCACTTGTTGTTTGTGTTATTATGTCTGGTTGGAGACAAGAAAAGAAGGAAAGAAGAGAATGAAAAAGAAAAACAGTACAGTAGTGAATTTTGCAGATTGCTTGCCCTTTGATTTCCTATTTTGTTCCAAGTCAAACACTCCCACCTGTCTCCCTGTCTCTCTCTCTCTCTCTCATCAAAACCTTTTTTCTCTCTCTATTATTTCATAATTCATTCCTCACCTAAAGGCTAATGGGGTTTGCTTTACTTTTGTTAATTCCATAATAAAAACTTAAGCAAGAAGGAAAATTACACTAAAATAGAAAATTTTCAATTTAGTTTTGGACTCAAGGAAGTTGCAAGAAATTCCATTGATGGAAAAAAAGTTAACATAACTTACATAAGAATCCACTCAGCTAGTATCATACATGAAATATGTTTTTAATTTTTAATTTATTTTGATTTCAATTTTATGTCTGAAATTACTATAAGGAAAGTTTTCATAGTATACAATTTAATAATTTCTTATTCAATAAATGAGAGGGCTAAATAACTCGTACCAACCACGGATTAGTTTGATTTCAATATCTTTTGTAATGATGAGGTATAATAAAGTTTTCATTTGTATTAATATTAGTATAATATTATAAGGATGTATCATACAGATAATAGAAAAAAATTATTTTATTTACTAAATTAATGAAGCCAACCAAATATGTTAATAATATAGATAATTTTAACCCAATATTGCAATATTTAATGGTTTTATGAACTGTTTTAGCCAGGAAGAGGGATGTTTAGTTCAACTATACCAAACATAAAAAATTGGTTGAAGACCTGTATCCCTGTCATGTATCTCCCCCACCAACTTAGAGGTCAACCTGGATTTTGTTCTTTTTAATGTTTTTTTTTAAATAAATAAAAAGATTTGTATGCATAAATAATTAGTTTAGTTTTCTTGCTCAACATTTTCAAGAAGACATATTTAATTCCAAACAATTTAACAAAAAATGAATAATTTAACCAATTTTATATTTATTAAATTTGAGAAATAAAAGGACAAATTATTTAATTTAAGTTACTTTTTTTTCACTACCACTTATGAAGTTCATTTAATTGTTTAATTTGAGTTAAAATCACATAAACTAGTTTCATGCTCTCGCGATACGCGGTTATATTATTATTTATCAATAAAAAATTTAAAATATAAAGCTTCACGTAATTAAAATGTATTATTGACATAATAAGATAAAAGTTTCAGTTTCATTTGTATAGTGATTAAAATGAATTAAAATATTTTTTTCGTAATTTCTCTTTTTTCTTCCACCTGCTTTCTATCGCTTTCGATAAAGCAGCAAACTAACAACGAGCAAGAAATGAAAAAAAATGAAGCAGTCAGCATAGCAGCATTTCTTGTCGCTATTTCAAGTAAACATTCTTTTTGTTTTTTTCTTTGGCAGGAAGTAACAAAAGATTCCATCGTTGGATGCATTTTTTCTAGACAACATTTATATGTAATTACGGAATTATTTGTGGTGGATGTTTGCAACTTTTTTTTTTTGGGTGTAAAGTTGTGATTATTGAGGCTCATTTCCCTCATTCTTCCAAATAAACATTGTGCTACACATCATGGAATTAGTTGTTTCCTTTCCGGTGCACAATAGTAATTCACAGTTGAGGACTTCTGGCTAAGTAAAGAGGGATCTAGTCTTCTAAATTGCAATTCCAAACTTCGAAAAAAGAAACCAGGTGAAATGCAAATAATAAAATTTATCAAAAGACGTCTGGTTCTCACAAAACTCACCCCTATCATGTCCCGTACCAAGCCAAGTTACATAATACACTAGAGAATTAAATGAAGTACTGTGATAAGCAAAGTTAAGTACACCAGGCTGCTCCACTAACTTTCCCTCCAAAATTGCTAAGTAGCCACTAACTTCAACCGAGAAATGACTCAATCCTCAGTTTTCTTTTTCTTCTTCTTATCCTTCTTCTTGCTTGGCATTTCAGGTTCTTCATCTTCTTCGGCGTGCTTTCGCTTTTTCTTCTTCTTCTCCCCCGCATCAGCAGCCTCACCCTCATTTTTCACCTCATCATTCGCAGCCTCCTGCTTCTTCTTTTTCTTCTTGTCTTTCTTCTTCTCCCCTTCTCCATCCTGCTCCACATTGTCACTGCTCGGCTCAACTGTTACCTTTTCATCAGTTTTTTTCTTCTTCTTCTTATCTTTCGGAGCCTCCTCAACCTGTGGTTCTGTCTTAGTTTTCCTCTTTTTAGGGGATTCCTCAGTCACAGCAGCAGATTTTGGTGTTTGCCCAACAGTTGAATCAGCTGCAGGATTGTATGTCTGCATAGAGGTTCAAGAGTTAATAATTATTCACAGAAAAAAATGGGGAAAAAAAATCTCAGTGAGAAGGCAGACCTTGGCTGGTGTTATCAACCCCCCAGCACCCTTCCTTCGATCCTTGTCGTAAGCTTGAATGTTTGGTTTGCCTTTAGCTGATCCAGCAGATTTGCCTAATTCTCTTCCTTCAATGATCCTTAACCGTGATTCAAGCTACAAAGTAACACACGTATAAGAATTTCTATTCCAACAGAAAATATAAGTAAAAGGAGAAGGTGTAACAGGATAATTTCTGTAAAGTACCTTGGCTCGGCTCTCCAGTCCAAGTGAGCTATCTTCGCCGTCTCCAAGGGCATCATACCTAATTGCCAATGCAGTTTTTGCAGCTAGTGACCTTGCAATTTTACCCTTCATCTTAGGTCCTGCCTGACCAACCAAGGATGCATGGTAAATAAGACCGTATTTTGGAGTCGCATGCTTGCTCTTCAGAGCTCTAAAGAGAGCCTTTTCTGCTCCAAGAATCTGAATTGTACTGCCAGGCTGCTTTGAAAGATTAATCAAACTACCCCCATGCGCAATAAGGCGAGCTCCAACAAGCTCTCCAACCAGAGAAGTCAAATTGGGTGCAATTGTATTCATCCTGCTCTTCAAATAATCGTACAGTTGAGCTCTATATTCAGACAGGGATAAAACCTGGTCACAGAGCTCTCTGATATTCAACAAATCCATGTCACTTATTTCTGTTCCCATAGATATCATAGCCGCCTCCTTCAATTCAGCCTCAATTTCTTCTGACAGTATCTATGAAAATTCAGAATAAAAAAGTTAGTAGGATTACATACCATTATCTGCATCCTCTGACAGACACAAGAGCAATATGATAACTACTGATCTCATGGTCCAAAACTGGCTAACAGCCATAGGGTAGCCCAAAAAATTCAAAAGTGTTTGTGAGTGCATTATAATTATCATGATGCACCCAACAGACTCCCAGAGGAAACTTGAAAGCCTCAAGTCAGGATAGTGCTTGATAGATTGCGAAACCTGGCAAGCTTCAAGATTTCACAAGCTCAACAAGAACAGGGAAGAGACATTCTATCGAGACACAAAGCAAGAAAAAAAGAAAACAGAAACCTGCCTCAGAAAAATCAAGTTCTGCAGCACTATCACGGCAACCCATCTTTTTAATTGCTTTCGCATATAGGATGTTGTCCTGAACAATTTTAGCGAGCTCAGGAAAATGCCAACCATACCACTCCTTGACTCTCATAGCGTAAGTGTTGAGCTCCTTATCAAGATCATCAAGCAGACCAATGGCTTGAACAATCATTGTATCAACCTACAAGCGGACCAAAGCATTAAGATTGCAGGACCCTAAAAGGATGCACCAAATTCGTTTGTCCACAACTGCATAATCCAATATCATCATTTTTCACAAGAAAAAGCCTCCCCATTAAGTTTCGAAAAAAAGACTTTAAGAATAATGAAAGACATTCAAAACACAGAAACTGCAGGGATATATACCTTATCAGGACTAAACTTCAGCTTGTACCTAGACAAGCTATGAGATAAACCCAAGCTCATTGGTGCCAAATCTTGGTTAGCTAGACCAGAAATGAGTTCAGACAACTGGCTTCTAACACCTCTCATCAATTCCATGACAGCATTGTTGTGAACACAATCAATTTTCTGTGAGGCAACAGTTGCTCAGATAGTTAAATGAAGTGTTGTAACAATTACATCAAAAGAGTAAAACACACACAGATATTTAGCATACCAGCTTTTCCTTGATTGCATTGCCAAGTTTTGAATCAGCCACAGCCAATGATTCACCCTCGCAGTGAGCACGCAAGAATTTTCTAAGACTTTTGCTGGCTGTGCCGTCAATTATTTTAGTTGCTTCTTCCAAAGCCTCTGCTGTGTTATCGAACTTGGAAAAAGCTTTCAGCTTAACAACCTGGTAATTGTACCAAAACAACTGTTAGATTATAAACTATACAAAACAAACACAATCAAATAAACATAAATTAGTCATCAAAGGGAATACCTTTCTAGCAGAGTCTGCATCAGTAAAATCTTGCCACAAGTCCTGCAAAAGAGTTACACGTTTGAGATAAACTAAGAACCCCATTGCTCCAGGAAAGTATAAACACTACACTAAAATTCCTAGTTATTATTTAAAAACCAAAATAAAACTCAAGAATAAATGAAGACCAGGTCTTGTCCATGATTAAGAAACACTAATCATATTCAAACCATAATAACAAAAAACACAATGCTATCATCTCAGTTTGCTTCACATCTTACCTCAACTTTTGAGAGCTTGCCTTCATTCAACACTTTGAAAAGGGCGAACCCGGCAGGCGTCTCGAACAGCACCAGCATCTTTGAATACTTATTCGAAAACCCACCTGCAGAAGGAAATTAAAACCGTTAGACAACTCACTGGAATACAGCGCCAGATAGCCACAAACACTAACTAATGACAGGAAAGCTAAACTCACAACAGACCTTTCGAAAGAAAGAGACTTTAGGAGGAAAATAGAAAGAACCACTTCAAAAATATCACCTTTTTCCTTAAAACTTAAACCCATAGGAAGGGGAAAACCAAGTTATAGCAAAAGTCATTTAGAGCTGGGAACTAAACAATGGCGTACGAAAAACATGGGAGTTTTGAAATGGAAGCTCTCTGCTTACCTGTGTAGTCTTCAAGCTTATACCGACAGAAGGTGAGGAAGACGGCGTTAGGTTTCACTCAACTAGCTGCGTTTTATACAGGGGGGACGAGGACGATGGGTTTTAGAGTTAGGGTTTATATTATTTATACCGGTTTGTTTTTTTTTGGGTTTTTTCTATTTTTTTATTTAGCGGTTGCGCGGGGTTGTAATTGTATGTATACGTACTTGTATTGTACCCCTGGTTATCAGATCAGAACCGGATCGGATCGGCCGGTCTGGTCGGTTCAACTGGACATTTCAATTTTCCGGTCCGATTCAGTTTTCGGATCGGATGTGTCTCTAACCCGGGTCAGACTGGACGAATCGGTCGATTTTTCATGAACCGACTAACCAGCTGGTTTTCTGCCAAATTATCTGGTTTGATGACTTGTCAAAACGGCGTCGTTTTGACACAGCTCATAGGCCCAAACTATCCGGTCGTAAAGCATTAAGATTAATTTATTTTTCAAAATAAAAAATACAAATTTTTTTCTATATTCAAAATTACAATTATTCTTAATTTTTTTGAATTACGACTAATTTTATTTATGTTAGATCATTTTCTAATCACAAACTTTTAGTAAATAAATATTGCTGAATTTTTATTTTAGTGTATTTTATGCGACGAACAAGAACCAAATCTTATGTTTAAATTCCTAACCTAACCTATACTCAACGAGGATATAAATATATCTATGAAGTTAGATTCTAAAGTTCTTAGGTAATTAATTCCACACCTTTCCCCAAAGGTCACATTTTTTAAAGGATCATCTCTTCCCAACGGTTACCTACAACGATCTTGTAGTTTGATCATAGTATTTCCTATGAAATAGGATAAATTTTCGAGATCGAATCTGCTAACTTATATTCCCAAAAAGTTACGACCCAAAAAAAAGAGAAACCAACTTTTAAACATAGACGAGGATCTCAAAATACTGATAGTTCCAATGATACAAGATATTCCAGAAATAAGTAGCCCCTGCATTTGATAAACTGCTCCTGTGCTTCAAATCACAAATCTCCTTTCTCTTCTTCTCATAAAGATTGTAAGAGATGACTCTTCCGTCAAATAAAAGAACAACCTTTGTGTCTTCTTTCTCTTCACCTTCAACAATGCTCAAGATCGAAAATGGCTCCACCCCAGGAACTACATCGGACCCATGATATCCAAAATTCACTTGTGACCTCAAAAACCATTTAGAACAATCCGTTCCCCCCATCACCAAAACAGAAAACTTAAATGTAAGATCAAGATCACTCCTAACCATAAACAATCGCCCACGCGATTCGCCAAAGTACATTATATACTGACCCAGATTTCTTGCCACGGGGACGATTTTGAACCTCCCATTACTAATGCCATAACTTAAAGAGTTCTGGCCTTGACTGCACCAATGTATACCACCATTGTAATAAACCCCATCACCATAAAAGATGTCGCGATAGTCTAGGACAAAGTCTCGAACCGAATTCCAGGAATTCGTCTGCGACAAATATGTTCGAGCTCCGTTCAAAGGGGAAATCGAAACTAATAATTTAAAGAATTTTATTACAATAAGTCTGTTGGGCTTCTTTGATTTGTAAAGGCCATTAAATCACTATGACCTATAAACGAAGCTTGGCCCCAGGCAATATGGACTTAAACGAAGCCCAAAATGAAAAGAAAAGTTTTCGACATCCACCAAGATGTTTTGCCTGAAATCTTGCTGCGATTTGCCTGTAAAAACGTCTGCTCAAATTCAAGTGCGTTTCCAAACAATGGCGGACTTTGATATCCGACTCTAACTTCTGTTTCGTGCACACTCAGCATCACCACCAACGACAGGTCGTTAGTTCTGAATCCTGATGACCCAATAGCGTATTCTATGGATTTGTTGCAGCTTGGTGGTTACTCCTGCTGACCGCCGCAATAGGTGAGGCTACCTATTTGCAAACGTTCTTCTCAGGAGTGGCAAAGAAATTGGGGTTTTCTGCAACAACTCAGTCCAACGGATTAGTGTTGGAGCAACCTCACTGCAGTTTGACGTCGAAAGTGAGAGCTTCAAAACAATGCTAGTGCCAAGACACACCGTAAAGTACTTTGGAGAGTCGAACCGCAGCAATTAGCTGTTGAGCAGAAGCTGGTGTAAGGCTTGTTAAAGATTCTAGTGTTAGCTTTTCCAATTTCCAACTGAAAGATTTAAGGAGTGAGGTTTTTTCTGACTCGAGCACAAGTCAAGGCTGACAAGAAACTATATATCATAACTTCTTATATATATATATCTTTTAAAACAATCGAATTACATTATCATAAGGCTTGATAAGCCAACACATCTGCAGATCAAAGATCCAGTCATCATCCAATACATACATACCATATAAACAACAAGATAGTGCAGTCTGTCGCTACAACAAGGTTCGCCAGAAAACGAGACATTCAAGAAAAAAGGAAAAAAAGAACAAAATGTATCGCTGTTGAAATGAGACAGGGAGAAGACAAGGTTTGAAACAAGGTTATCTCCCTCAACAAGACCTTGTTCTCTCTCCACGTAACAGGAGAAGCTAGAACGCCCTCCGTAGGAAAACGAATAATAACTCATGCTCAAACATGATAAAGACTCTCAAAATATTGGTTCGAGCCAAGTTCAGATTGATATCGGTCACAAACAATCTTCGTGGTCCTATCAAGAATGTTATAAGATAGGGCTGCGCAACCCACCTCCGTCACAACCATCGTGTCTTCTTCCCTTTCACCAACGACAATACTCTCTATCATTATCCATATCGGCCTTCTCCCTGGATTTAGTGACGAAAGATCCACACAATACCTCACAAACCATCCAGAACAATCTGATGCTAGCTCCAAAACGTTACAACTCGCGTAAGAAATATGGTACACCATGAATAAATGACCACATGAAGCTCTTAAATATCTAACCCCTCTTGACTGTCTTGTACCTGATTCCAACATGGAAATGGATGGCATTGGCAAAATCTTAAACCTCTCAGTATCAACATCAAAACATAGTGAGCTCTCAACTTTGCTTGGCCAGTAAATGGAACCATTGAAATAAACACCTGTAGAAACATATGCAGGGCATTTCACATCCGAACAGTCGACCAAACGCCAGGAATTAGAGGCAGAACAGTATATTCGAATATACTTCACTGTTAACATCTCATTTAACCCTCCTATCAAAACAATGACCTTGTAATGAGATGATTTACAAGGATCAAATGCCAACATAAACTTATGGTATTTGCCGGAAGTAAAAAGGGTCCTGGATTGCCTAGTGACAGGGTTACAAACAAAAAGCCAATACCTACGCTCATCACCAATACCATCATCATCATCAGATGCGCAATCACGTGGATAACCACCAAAAAGAATCAACCCATTGCGAGAATCTAACATAGTAAGAGACCGCACCTTGAGATAATCCAGACAGGGGAGCGATATTGAAGCGGATTCATCTTTCAGACGGAGCAGCGACAGGCGAGTAGGTGAGCTGTAGAGCAAGAGCGACTGGTTTGGCTTCTGGGTATGGAGTTTCTGGATGCGACGGGTGTGCGAGTGACAGAAATCGGGATCTGAGATCAGAGAGCGCCATTGCTTTGACACGCACTTGAACTTGATTAAAGCTCTCACAGGCAATCGCAGCAAGATTTCAGTCAGAACATCTTGGTGATCGCAAATTGAATTGCTGCCGCCGTTCATACCGCCGTTCTCTTCTTGCCTGAGTGAGCAAACCTAATCCGATGCGGCTTAGCTTAGCGGCCACCTCTTCTGTTTTCCGGTTAGCTATCTCCTTTGTCAATCAGTTCAATACCCCCACTCACCAGTTACCAGGTCAATGGTCGCTTTTTTATTTTCCTTTTTCTTTTTTCTTTTTCTTTTTAAAAAAGGAAAATAAAAAATTGACTTGTCCCACTAGCCTTGACAGGGATATATCCGTCACTTGAACATGGGCCACTGATTGAAAATGAAAGGCCATGATTTAAGATTTACCAGCGAAAAAAAAGGGGATACTTTGGTATGAAATTGTGAACACCGCCGCAACAATTTTCGACAACCAAGATGTTTTGGCTGAAATCCTGAAGCGATTGCCTGTAAAACCTCTGCTTCAATTCAAGTCCGTATCGAAACGATGGCAGTCTTTAGTATCCGACCCGAACTTCTGTTTCTTGCACACCCTGTATCAACACCAACGACAGGGCGTCAATGGGTCTGGACCAACCTTGCTCTTGCTCAGCCATGGTTGTTCTCCTTCCCCTCAATTCCAGCTTGTTCCTTTGCAGGATGCGTCGACGAAAACAGTACTCCCATTCCTCGATTAACTCAACGTCCCTCATGTGAAGATTTTGCAGTCTTGTAATGGCTTGCTTCTTTGTCGTACTAGTTTCCTAGTTAATCCTGATGATCCAGTTGTGGAACCTATGACTATGGATCATTGCAACTCGGTTGTTAATCCTGATGACTGCGGCATTAGGTACTTTGTCTGCAATCCTGCCACTAAGCAGTTCAGGAAAATTCTTAAATCTTCAACGTCCAGGGTTATGTTTCTGTGCTATGGCATTTGATCCTGCTAAATCACCTAATTACAAGCTCATTCATATTCAGGTTTTTGTTACTAACATTGGATATAGGTATCAGGTTAATGTATATTCGTCAGAGACTGATTCTTGGGGTTCGAGGTGAGACTATCTTTTTGAGAATGTTCTTCTCAGGGGGTTTTCTGCAAAACTCAATCCATTGGGTCAGTGTTGGAGCAACCTCGCTGTGGTTCGATGTTGAAAGTTAGAGGTTGAGGACAATGGCAATGCTAATGCCAAGACGCACGGTGGAGTATTTTGGCGAGTCTCGTAGGGAGTTGCATATGGTGAGAGATCTTGATTACTACAGTCTAAGGTTTGATGTTTTTCAGTTGTGCTCAGATTATTCAGGATGGTTTCCGAGGTACCATGTGGATCTAAACTCCATGAAAAGAGAGTTCCCTGAGCTTATCTGGCGCCACGAAGAGAAGTTTGATGGTTTTTCAATATTGAGCATTATTCAGGCAGAGAAGGAGAAGGAATCAAATATTGTGATATTTGTGGATGGGAAAGCCATGTCCTGTAATCTCCACGACGGGGTTTCGAAGAAGCTTTGCGATTTGGAGCTAAGTTATTGGCTTCACTTTAAAACGGCTGATGCCTATCAATACTTTTTAAGGCCTTATTTGTGTTTGAGCAGAATGTTTTTCGTCTATCGATCAATCGGTAGATGTTGTTGATTGTCAAGTATGCTGTTTGATCAGTTCAGGTATTCTAGTGCAATTTCTTATCCAGTTGGACATGCATTGTTGTCGATCGGTTCGATATTAGACGACAGCAGCGCTTCCAATTTGGTGAACATAATCCTTGTTCTCAATGGACAAACATTCTAATCGTGCAATGATCATATAAGAGATTATAAGTAAAAACTGAAAATGTAAGTACCAATCTTGACATAATCAAACGATTCAAACACATAGAAAACTAAATATTACTACGTACTAATGGTTTATATTTTAGCATTGATAAAATGCATATATTCTTCGAACACACTTAAGCTGTTACAGGAATCATTGATGCCTGTGAAGAAGCTGTTACAGCTTTGTGTAATGCAGGCATTCGTGCTGAAGCTGCGGACTTGAGAGATGATTACTTAGCCTGGGAAGTGAAAGGTGTTCCCGTCAGGATTGAAATAGGGCCAGAGGACTTGGGGAATGATCAGGTGGGTGTCGTTCAGCAAAGCCTGTTTGATGCTGCTAAAGAGAAGCGAGATGCTTGCGTTCGAGTTGTGAAACATGGGATGAATTCGAGGAGGCACTCAGCGAAAGGAAAATGCTCTTAGCTCCTTGGTGTGATCAACAAGAAGTTGAAGACGATGTTAAAGAGCGAACAAAAGATGAGGTGGGCTTACTGGGGCAGGAGTTGCTAGATTTCTCGATTGGTCCTGTTAAATAGAAAGTGTCAGCTTAATTTGATTTAGTCACAGACTTGCAGTCACATAAACTCGTAAAATAAAATGTATTTTTTTTTTCTCGATTCACAGTTCAGGTATTCTGGTGCAATTTGTTATCCAGAGGAACCATGATTTTCTTTTCTTTTCCCATTAAGTTAATCAGTATTTCCTTTTTCTCAGCAAGTATGGTCGGTTTTTTGGAAGGACATGAAAGCAACAAGAGAGTGAAGCTTTTGTCACCATTAGTTTTATGAAATTGAAACAAAATATGTCGCTTCAGATAAAGGTTCATGCCAAATACCTAAAATCCAGTTTCTGCATTTACGGTTCCTAGTCATTCTTCTTCAGAATGTGGAGAGTATGCTGCAATCATAAAGCACCAAATGACCAGTCAGTGAAGGACTTCAATACTTGGCTTGTTTGTAGTCAAGCCAAACAAGAAAGGATGCAAAAAAAAAAAAAAAAAAAAAAAATTATTCAAGAAAAAGAGACACTGAGCACTCTAATTTTTTCTATCGTTATCCGCACTTTCTTTAGTAATTGATCTGTAGTTTCCTCATCATTCATTCATCTTCAGAATGTTGAGGAGTTCTGCAATCATAAAGCATCAAATTGCTTGTAAGGCCGATGCTGATGAGTGATGATGATGTGGAAGGAGGCTAAAAGAATGAAAATGGAAAATTGGTGAAATCAATACAAACCATTCCTCTTCACAACTCTCGTACGGTGGTATTAAGTTTGCACTTCCAATTCCCTTCCTCCTCTTATTCACCTTCTTTCTTGACCCAAAAACTCCTTAGCTTTGGTGTAGTCAAGACTCCCTGCGAGAAAAAACTCCATCTTTGGACATTCTGGCACAATTATGAAAACCAAAGATGGGAACTTGAAGTTGCAATTTGTTGCAGAGCAGAAACTGGTATGGCTTGTTAATGATTGGAGTGTTAATCTTTCCAAATTTTCAAAAACAATAGTGTCCTCATTGCCAGTAGCTTCACCTCCATGATCACTTGCCACAATCTCTGTCAATGAACAAGGCTTTTAGCAGTCGAGGATGCTAGTAACTTTATGAGCTGCTTGCATCTCCACACGCCCTATGAACAACCCAGCCCTATTGTATATCTCAACAAGTCTTGAATCAAAATGGAGTGAGGATCTAATTGTTGCAAAGAAAGAATAATTTCTTGATCTCTTCACCTTTCAAAATCTTCAAGTATAAATCTTCAACCAAGTGTCCCCGTCAAACCTTTTCAACTGGGTCAAGGCATCCCCTCCAAGTCTCCAATCCTCATTTCGTAACGCTCTTGCAACTGTCACAAGTAGAGTTGGCTACCTGAAACAATCCCCATTTCTTAAATTATGAGAACAAAATGTGTATCAAGTCTGACACAGGGCTCCTATAGAATGTGTATGAAACTGTTTTTTTAACCGGGTAAACTCAACTAGCTTATCGGATGTTTAATTAATAAAGGCCTTAATACCAAAAAAAAGTTCAAACAGGCAGCACTTCCAATGTCCATTAACCAACATCTTAATGTTTTCTCACCATGCTTACCTATTAAACCCGCAGGTAAAAATAAGACAAGCCTCTCAACAATAACCTCTGACTGGACTTGCTAGGAAGTTGTATTCACTCACCAAATGAATTTGTCACGATGCATAAATCAGTACTTTGTTTTCTGGTCACTACTTAATTTCAGGTCAGAAAATCAGAATACCAATGGCAACAAACTCCAGCGTCATCACCTCCAACTAATCTGCATACCCTAGACATTTCTTCCCATGATACTTGTCTATCTGCATCATCCAGCATCTATACTTCTACCGCTAGACATTTTTCCGCGACTAAGTTATGAAATGAAATCAAGTCTGATTAAACATACACAAAATCAGGAAATGCTATCCAATGATGAAAACAAGTCTAAGCAATAGAACTCCGGTAAGAATCTTGAGGAACATCACCCACCATTCTGTCGAACAGTTGTGAGTTG